>JAJLVW010000005.1:81208-107783 GCA_030570535.1 Starmera pachycereana
AAAAAAAAAAAAAAAAAAAAAAAAAAAAAAAAAAAAAAAAAAACACTAAATTTAAAATTAAAATTATTTCAGTTGATTAAATAAAACCAACATTTCTTTCTACGAAAATGGTTTAATAAATAACTTTACATCCAATATATCCCACCTTGACACCTTCTACTCTATAATATACCTCGTCTTAATCAAGAGAAAGATCACAACTCAATAGTCACACCAGGCTCAAAATAACATTCTTCACAATCTTCCTCTTCAACCCCATTCTCACTAACCAACACAGCGAAATCCAACTTATCAACCAGTGAAACCATTGGTGCGTGCCATGTCCCTTGTCCATAGCTCACAGCTTGGTCTCCTTTACAAATAAAGGCTTCAATTGAATCAATTGATGGCATCCCTTCGGAATCATTTAGTGCACAGATAACAACATACGAATCAATTTCTTTGTCACTCCCCATTGGAATAAACATCTGTGTACTATATGGATGGCGTTCAATCACTTTAGAAGTGTATTTATAACCAGAAATTCCATCCGTTTCTTGTTCTTTAGAAAGTAAATGCAAAGGTGGTGAGCATCTGAAAATGTTCCAATTAATGCTAGCTTCTACTCCAGAAGGTCTGGCTGCATTTATCACTGGTGCTAATTTATGTAGTTTCACAGCAGTTCCATAATTTGCACTTGATAAATTATTGGTGTTGTTTGCTAGCTGTTTTGAGGCAGAAAGAATGGACCCAAATTTAGCAAACCCTTCTGGTGTTAGAGGTCTTGCTTTCACCACTTTGTCTGTCTTGTAAGTCTTTAAAACCGGCATTTTCTTCTTCTTCTTCTTCTTCTTCTCTCAATAGATTAAATGAATTCAAAAAAAGAATCAACAAAATTTCAATCACGAAAGCAGAATATTTTAAGCACTGAAACAACTGAAGAAAATGTGGTTCCAGAGGAAGATCACTCTTAAAGCACGCGCCCGTGGTTGCTACTTGATCACAGAAGAGGTCTTATCGCAACTTCCAGAATTACAAAATCTGAAAATCGGTCTTGTCCATCTTTTCTTACAGCACACTTCAGCTGCCATTTCACTCAATGAGAATTGGGATTCTGATGTTAGAGAAGATTTGACAACCATTTTGAACAAAGTTGTTCCTGATGATCCACATGCGACACTTTACAAACACTCGGCTGCTGGAGAAGGGAAAGACGATATGGCTGGCCATGCAAAATCGTCTTTAGTTGGTTGCTCATTGACTATACCTGTTTCCAATGGACGTTTACAAACAGGAACATGGCAAGGAATCTATCTACTAGAGTTCAGGGACTACAAACACTCTCGTAACATTGTGGTTACTATCAATGGAGAGTGACTTTATTTTTCTTAGTATATTTATTCATTTATTATCATATCATATCATATTTCATCATATTCTTCTTCTTCTGCTTGAAAAAAACTAGCAAGTTGTAGTACACTGTACATCACCATTGCTCCTCCAACTAAACTAATCACTGTTTGAGGAATTGTACTAATGTGAATATGTAGCAAGATTAAATTCATTGCAATACCAGAAATTACTAGGAAAATCGTGCTAAAGTTCCCCAAATCAACGATCCTGCTGGCATTTACACTCATGAAATCATCATCACTCCATTTATTGCAAATAATCTGTGGGAATGGTGCTGCTGTAAAAAATACAACTAATGAATTGTTAATACTCAAACAAAAGAAAAGAAGAAAAAAAAAAAAACACCTACTAGGACCACAAAGACTCCATTTTTTGTGCAACAATGCATCCAGTGTCCCCAAAAACAGTCCCACAGCCAACAACCCGCTGCAAACAACGACTTTCTTCGGTAAACTCATTGTAGATCTCTTCAATCTCGATTTATTTTCAAGAATCAAATTTAACAACTTTTTCATAGAGGGAAAAAAAAACAAATTTCAGTGGCAAATAAAATAAGTATCAATAATCCACCAACTTCACTCGCATTCTCAACTCAATCTTTAATATCCAAATGGTACGTCAATTCTATTCACACTTCAATTTAAAATCATTTCAACTAACATTTGAAAACAGTTCAGAAACAACTACGACGGAGACACAGTCACTTACTCACCAACTGGTAGAATTTTCCAAGTGGAATATGCCCTCGAGGCAATCAAACAAGGTAGTGCCGTTGTTGCACTAACAAACAACAAATACGCAGTGCTAGTTGCTCTTAAACGTAATGCTGAAGAACTAGGTTCATATCAAAAGAAAATCATAAAAGTTGATGATCATCTAGGTGTTGGACTTGCAGGTTTGGCACCAGACGCTCGTGTTTTATCCAATTTCTTACGTGAACAAGCAATGTCTCAACAGATGATCTTTGATAGACCTTTAAGTGTTGAAAAAGCCGCTATGTTGTTGGCTGATAAAGCTCAAAAAAATACTCAAAGTTATGGTGGTAGACCTTATGGTGTTGGTTTATTGGTAATTGGATATGATTCTACTGGCGCACATCTTTATGAATTCCAACCTTCTGGTTCATCACTAGAATATTTTGGTGCAGCAATTGGTGCAAGATCTCAAGCTGGTAAAACCTATTTAGAAAGAAATCTAGAAGTTTTCAATTCAAGTGAAACTTCTTTGGAAGATTTGATTGTTCATGGATTGAGTGCTTTAAGAGATACATTGCCTCAAGATAAAGAATTGAATAGTAAAAACACATCCGTTGCTGTTGTTGGAGAAAATGTGGAGTTCACTCAATATGATGACGATGATGTGCAACAATGGTTGGATAAATTAGATTCTGTGGGAAATAAACGTGATGATGATGTTAAAGATGAAGATGTTCAAGATGCTCCATCTACTGATGCTCCAGCTCCTGAAGATGTTATGGAAACTGACTAATTCTCGTCTAATAATGTTATAAATGAAGAACTGTTTCTTTCCAAAAAAAAAAAACTTTAAGTGTAGAGTCATAGATAATTGATATAAACAAATTAAAATTGCTATTTTACCAGAGCTCTTCAATACATTCAAGTGAATTGATTTGTAACTCTCTTTGCTGTAAAAAAAAGTTTTATTAGCCAGCCAAAAATAAACAACCGACTATCGTTAGATGAACACACAAGTTTTTTTATTGAAAATAATAAAGCTGTTTTATTTCGTAAACAAATTAATATGTAGTGGACTGAATGTCATATATAACTGCTAGAATTGTTTCGTGTCTTAACATTATATAAATTTTGTTTTTTTTTTTGGTTTTGAAGGTTTGAAATGAAAGATTTCAAAGATTTGGCAATCTACATAAATAACAATGCTATTCAAATAAAAAGTTGATTGTGACCACTTTTTACACAATCGAAGATATTTGTAGACGTACTTCCATAAGATTATTCTGAATTTTTTTTGCACTTACAACTCACCAAGTAGTGTTCAGAACCTCCGTTATAAACACTGAGCACAATATTAGTCTCAAATTAATTGTCAAAGTCACTTATAATATATTCTAGTTGTTTCCACTGCGGTCCACCTCACTAGTTCAAGATGTAGTTAACCTCAATAATTATACAACACGTATAAAAAAATTGACGTTAATATTCTTTATCTGTGCCCTTCTGCACTATTTTAAACGACTACATTATAAATTAGTATAATAAAAAAAAAATCATCCAGCTATTCAAACTACAAATTATCAAGCATCAATTATATGTAACTGCTAAATCATTAACCTTAAGAGAATTCAAGTAGCAAGTATTTATAATCAAAAGAGTTTAAAAGTTATTTAGTTTTTTGTTCCTTTGTTTTACAAATTGTAGTTAACATCCTTTTAAAACGCGAGACTCACCACTGTAAATTATAAATCAAGAACAGTCCCAAGTTTTGCAGCAGAAGTTTCTGTTCACCAACACTATCTGTTTAATGTTTATTGTGAAGACCAATCACAACTCGATTAGTGCTGGACTCACTAATAAATATCATACGTGAACCAGTGGTTTATTGAGTTTGAAACATTTCATTTCGTAATGGTTGACGTTTTTCTTTTCATAAAACATTATGACATGGTTCATTTGATTGCCTTTTTCACCATCATAGCTATAATTTTGAATAAATATCATTTGATTGTTCTGAAACTATTTCAGGTGCTTCATTTCGAATGATTTTTGAAACAAGTTGGGCTGCGGGCTGCTAAACTTTTGTCAATTGAGTTCATAATTTGGATTCTATAAATGATTTGAAACGTCTTTAAACAAATTCGTAAATTGTAATCGTTGGAATTCATTTTAATCTTTAATTAGTGTTTATTATTATTTTTGAAGAAAAGTAAGATCAGCTTTAACAAGAAATCAGAAATCTCCAATTAATCGTTTCCCAGTTTGCAGATTGTTTGATCTCTTAGTGTCTTAAACCCTGTAAATCTTTAGTTGATAAATTTAAATAATCCCAGATATTTCAAATCCCGGTTATACATAGATCGATATCTAGAATTTAGCACTGAGTACTCATAACTCCTGATTCCTGAGCTTTCAAACCTCAAAATCGTAGAATAACGGATATAAAAATCCTGATCCAGTAAAAGCACAGTACTTTTTTTTCTGTAATTTGAAGAAGAAATATTTGCGCACTACAACTACAATTTTAAAGTCTTACACTTTCCATGATGGGACGACGACGTTACTTGTAACTTGGATTAACTCATGAGTCTTGACTGATGCTGCTGCCATCTGATAGTTAACAAGACAAGAAATAAGATGATTACAGTTTGCTACAAGGAAACTGTATAAATTCCACTTCTTTTGCTACTTTCTTGTACCAAAATTGCTTTAGAGAGACCAACAGAAACAGGTTGACACATAATTATAATCATGACCGTTGCAACCACACTCGATGCAGTTTCCAAGATGGACATGGGCGGAGGATCTGCCTCTTCTGGTCCAGCATGCAAGATCTCAGTGAGTCAATTAATCTTCTTCAAGCTGTTTATTGCGCACTTTTATTTTGTCCAAATTCTAACCTATTATCCAGATGTTGTGGAATTGGTACACCATCGACTCTTGCTTTATTGCTAGAACATGGCATGTCAGAACAAAAGGACAATTTGCAGGGTCGTGTATCGGTTGTTTCTTCTTAGTGATGGCAGCACAATGGTTGCATCGTGTTGCTAGAGAGTACGACGCTGCTATTGCCAAAAGACGTTTGGCACAACTATCAAGCAGTGCAAGTCTTGAAAATGGGTCTAGTGCTTCTTTGGCTAAAGACTCTGTTGATGAAACAACTACAGAAGCGGTTTCTTCTAATACCAGTGTTTTCCAACCAATCTTGTTTGCATTATCACATTTTTGGATCCTTGATAACAAATCTACTACTTCTGGTGTCTACCCATCTTTTTTTGAACATGTTTTAAGAGCTGTGGTTTTTACATTACAGTGGGGTTTATCCTATATTATCATGTTGTTATTCATGTACTACAATGGTTACATCATCATTTCCTGTATTCTTGGTGCGTTCTTTGGAAGACTTTTTTTCAATTATGAGCCAATTACTTGTGCCACCAGAGGTGAAAGTGAACTCAATGATAAAAAATGTTGTATGTGAAAGTATTTCTAAATGTTTTGCTATAGTTAAACCTCAATAAATTTTTGTCCCGCGTTTGTTTAAGTTTTTTGTTGACTCATGTAATTTTTGTGTCAAATTCCAGTACGGATCAATTCCAAAAATTTTCTACAAACTTTTAATATTAATTAAGTGAGCTAGTTATTTCCAATCACAAGAGTCCGAGTCGACTACTTAATTTTCAAATCTTGATGATGAATTCAAAGATTGGAATTTTCGTCAACTACACTAATTGATTTGATAATATCTAGAATAAATTTGTATTAAACTATTGAAAATAATAATTAAAAAGACGATCCATGATAGTATTTTGGACTATATTTTAAAAAAGTCAAAAGTCTCTAAAAATAATGGAAGAATGAAAACATCACCACCTAGTTGGCTAATAAACTGTTTAGTACAATGGTTGACCTCTTAAGTAGTGAATCCAGTGCCATGCTTCTGGTTCAGCAACAGCTTCAGCTTCAGCTTCAGCTTCACGTTTGTATAATGGTTGGCCTCTCAAGTAACGGATCCAGTGCCATGCAGCAGCTTCAGCATCAGCTTCACGTTTGTAAAGAGGTTGTCCTCTTAAGTAACGAATCCAATGCCATGCAGCTGGGTCAGCTTCAGCATCTGGTTCAGCAACAGCTTCAGCTTCACGTTTGTACAAAGGTTGACCTCTTAAGTAGCGGATCCAGTGCCATGCAGCAGCTTCAGCAGATGCATCTCTTTTTTCTAATTTAGCTGCTAACTCAGCATCGACAATAGTAGTGTTAATTAAAAAGACAGCATCATCTAACATGATTGGAGCAATACCAACACGATCACCAACTGGGATAGCAGCAATGATAGCATCATCTGAGAATGGGAATTCAACACCATCGGAAGTACCAATAGTACCAGTTTCAACTTCTTCAGTAATATTGACTGGAGCAGCAGTAGCAGTTAAAGCTAAAAAGATGGAAGCAAGAATAGTAGTGGAAAATTTCATTTTTGATTGATTGTAATGATTATAATCTAATTGATTGTTTGATGATGAGAAGAGAACAAAATTTGGTTTGAAAACTGGAAAGATCAATGGCCTTTTATCTTATTTCTTCTGTTTCATCTATAGTTATAGACCACATTGGATCACTAATTGGGTAATATCTTGAAACACCGCTTAATTCAAATCAATGTAAAGTTTGATCTCTTTGGAATCCAAATGTAGTAATTCTTTAACTCTTTTCACTATAAGAAAACCAAAATCACTAACAAATTTAAAATACAAATGCAATCCTCATCTTCTACATGCATCTCACGCAAATAATTACTTCTAATAGAGTAATAATTATCTGACCATAGTATTTATTATTCAATGTTTATCAAAAAAAAAAAAAATCTGAACAATGATTTGCAAAATCAGCAAAAAAATACATATAATTTTGTTTCAAAAGATCGGTCAGTGAGTTTCTGATTCCGCTAAACAGATGTTTGTGTGATTCTTTCGTATTATTATGTTGATCTTTTTTATCTTTGCCCGTGTTCAATATAGAATGGTTAAAAAAAACTTTTGTTCAAGTTGTTGAAAAAAAATTATTGAGCTTCAAGATCTAAACACAATTGATCTTTAATTATTCAGAGTTTCATATGTAGTTTTTACCCTCATTGGATCTTGAATATATATATTTTTTCTTTTTTGAGGCCAAGATGATTGGATTTTTGGATCCCTACTAGTTTAATTCTCTCATTCAACAAACCCGATGAAAAACGTTCATTGAAAGTCTAATTGAGTAATTGTTTAAAACAAAACTATTGATCATTTTTCCAAGTCATTGATTAAAAACTTGTTGAGACCGAACAACTTTCATACCACAGTATTGACCCTTCAATCTTGTGAGTTAATTATTGATTTCAAAGAGAAACTAATTGATTTCAATAACTTTAGCATGCTGTCACCTGTTGGATGATCTGGTTTGTGTTTTTCTGAGCTTCAAAATCTCTCTAATTTATCTCAAAAAACCCCCCGATTCATGCTGATAACAATGCTACCTTATTTCATGATTATTTTTGTACATCCATTCAGTTTCTAACCTTTTGTGACAACATTGATTTCTAACAATATTAACACTGTGGTTCAATTAATATTGAGAATGAGTCTTTATTGGTTGTTCAGACATATGTTTTTCAAATCAAGAAATTTGATCAAATTTCCTAATTATGAGCAAAACATTGCAAAAAATACATATTATCCTTTTATCTCAACCTTTTTTCATACTTCTCAAATACATTGATATCATAGAAGAAAATTAGTTTCAACGACATTGACTCTAGTTTCAATTATCACTCTTGAACTGGGATTTTCAGTGACTTCATCAAGACATATAAGCTCATTAAGTTCTAGTTAAATTTCCGTAACACCCAACTCATGTACATTGGATATTAGTTCTTGGAATTGAATCAACTTTTCACCATTCAAACACCGAACGGATACCTGACAACTCAAACATTAGACATGAAATTGGTTCAACCAGATAGTTAGTTATTAGTACCCAGATTCAAAACACTGTCAGTGCCAGAGTATCTCTGCTATTCCTGCTCTGATAACAAATCACCATGGGTGACTGGGTCCATCATCAAGAAATTAAAACCCACCAAAATGTTTTCTACTCCCAATTCCTAACCAATTCCCAAAAATCAACTAGTATTTATCCAACTTTACCAGATACTTAACTTGTAGCATCACACCATTCTATGAACATCGTCAGTTTTCACTCAAATCCCTATCAATCTTGTCAATTTTTTCAATTTGTTTAATTATTCAAATCCCAAATTTGCTCAATTTAAAAAATCAAAATATATAGAGAAACTGAAGCAAAGTTCAGCAAAATTGATCTTCAACAAAAATTGTAAGAAGTTCAAAGACAAGAAAAAAATAAAATGAACCATATGAAAATGGACCATTCAGCAATGGACCACACAATGCCAGGTCATGGAAACATGCCAGACCATGAAATGCCACAATGTAACATGAACATGCTTTTCACTTGGTCATATACTAATATGTGTCTTGTTTTCCCCTGGTGGCATATCTCTGAAATTCCAGGATTAATTTTAAGTATGTTTGCTGTCGTGATAATTTGTGTTGGTTATGAATATTTGAAATATAAGATTAAGAAATGGGAGTACTTAAGTTCCAAAATTAGAGTTGGTGAAGATGAATTAGGTAAAGATAATAAAAGATTAATCAAAGCAATTAGTTATGGATTATTGGTTGGTTATTCATATATGATCATGCTTGTTTTTATGAGTTATAATGGATGGATTATGGGGAGTGTGGTTGTTGGTGCTGCTTTGGGGAATTATTTCTATGGAGGTGAGATTAGGGATACAATGGCATGTCATTAATAGATTACGTTTGTTTGTAAATTGTGTATATCAAATAATGATAATAACTATATTGATTGTTGATCAACTTTCTACAAGTTACCAAATAAATTAATTAATATTTATTTTTTATCAAATTAAAAAATCAATACTTAAACGTCAACGTTATAATTCATCTCTTTCTCTCAATTTGAAAAGAATATGAATTAGATAGCAACAGATTTTCTGAAGTTGGCACCAGCGTAGACAGCTTTGTCACCTAATTCTTGTTCAATTCTTAAAATTTGGTTTAATTTAGCTAATCTTTCAGATCTTGCTGGAGCACCGGTTTTGATTTGACCAGCTCTTAAACCAACAGATAAATCAGCGATAAAAGTATCTTCAGTTTCACCAGATCTGTGGGAAACCATGACACCCCAACCGGCTTTGTAAGAGTCGTTGGCAGCTTTAATAGATTCAGATAAAGTACCGATTTGGTTGACTTTTAATAATAAAGCATTAGCAGCTTTCTTTTCAATAGCAGTAGCAATTCTAACTGGGTTGGTGACAGTTAAATCATCACCAACAATTTGAATATCAACTTTAGTTAAGAAATGAACCCAAGCATCCCAGTCATCTTCAGCAAATGGATCTTCAATAGAAACAATTGGGTATTCTTTCATTAATGAAGCATATAGATCAGCTAGTTGTTCACCAGTTAACCATTTGGATTCATCAGAGTTTGGATTTTTGAAATCTAAATCATATTTACCATCTTTGTAGAATTCAGAAGAAGCAACATCTAAAGCAATAGAGATTTTACCAGTGTAACCTGCTTTTTCGATAGAATCAACAATTAAGTCAAGAGCTTCTTTTGGAGTAGAAATATCTGGAGCAACACCACCTTCATCACCAACGTTACCAGCAGATTGACCGTATCTTTGTTTAGTTAAAGATTTCAAAGTGTGGTAAACTTCTGAACCAATTCTTAAAGCTTCAGCAAAAGTTGGAGCACCAGTTGGAACAATCATGAATTCTTGGAAAGCTAAAGCACCACCAGCATGAGAACCACCGTTCAAAACGTTTTGGAATGGGACTGGTAAAACATATGGTTTTGGAGTTTTAGATAAATCAGATAAATGTTGGTATAATGGAACACCTTTTTCAGCAGCAGCAGCATTAGCAGTAGCTAAAGAAACACCTAAAATGGCGTTGGCACCTAATTTAGCTTTGTTTGGGGTACCATCTAAGTCAATTAAAAATTTATCAACAGCTTCTTGATCTTTCACATCCAAGTTTGCTTTAATTAAAGCTGGAGCAATAATTTCATTTACGTTTGCAACAGCTTTTAAGACACCTTTACCTAACCATTTTGATTTATCACCATCTCTTAATTCTAAAGCTTCATGAACACCAGTGGAAGCACCAGATGGGACAATTGATCTGAAAGTACCTTTTTCAGTGGTTAATTCAACTTCAACAGTTGGGTTACCACGAGAGTCATAGACGTATCTAGCAAAAACTTTTGAGATGGCCATTGTATGTATGTGTTATTGTTGTATGTATGGTGTAGCGTTAATTGATTGTGTTACAAAGAACTGCTTGAAGTAGAAATAAGAGAGAAGGAGAGAAAACAGCAAAAGTGCAGATTTATATGTGTTAAAAAGCTCTCGACACCATCTGGTGACCCGGTAGGGTTGACGTTTGGTGGTGATTTTTTGGCTTTTTTGGCAGAGGAAAAAAAAAACAACTGGCAGTTGTGTGCACTGTGTGCCATTCAATTCTATTGAGATTGTGTTGTGGGATGTACTTTAAAACTTAAAGCCGATCTTCACAGTTATGTAGAAATTAGTTACAACTTACAACACATGCTGAAACTCGCTATGTACATAGTGGTGTGGTTTGAAGAGTTGAAGACACATTTGAAGTGTGCAAACCATTTTGATAATTTTACATCAGAAGGTGTTCAAAACACTGACCGTGCTTTGTCAGAAATGAGCATTTGAAGAAAGATTCATGTAAATTCTTTAATCAAGTAATAATAGCCTTTATTTCATGAATCCACTAGATACTCAAATTTCAATTCTGTTTCAATTGTGCTCGTTGAAATTCGGATTTTTGGTACGTGTTGCAAGTTCGTTCAATGTAGTTCCGGAGTAGTTCGTGAGAGTTCAAAGTCTTGTTGAATCCTGGGAGAAATCGTGTAAACTTCAACTTTTAAGTGAAATGTGCCAGAAGTTCAAACTTCAAACTTCAGATCACAGATCCTAGCAAATTTTATCTGGAATTGTTAGTTGCCATTTGCAAAGCTAGTACAGCTCAATCAGTGAAAAAGATTGATAAAATTCAAAACATCAATTACGAGCTGGTAGCTCAATTTACTTTAATTTCCTTCTATCAAAAAAATATTGGTGTTCGGGTTGGGTTTTTGAATCTCTATAAGTTTGTAGTAGAATCTGGATTTAAATATTAAATTCATCAATATTGCAAAACAATGCTTTAATAAGCTTTGAGTGACCTGCTGTAGCTTGCAAAATTGTTCATTCATATTGAACGACTCATTAATATTAATAATAATATATATAATATTGATCAACTAGCTAGCTGCTGGTGCTGCAGCTAGACGACGACGTCTGTGGCTAGTATTCAATTTTTAACTATAACAGTTTTATTTAATTATATATGTCGAAAACTTAAAATTGGCTTAAATTATATTAATAATTAAATTAATTAATATGTAATTATAAATGTTAATATGAATTATATTAATTAATATATTAATATTTATTACAAGTTAACTCAATTTTATATCTATTGATCTCTATTAATTTATCTATCCCAAGTTTTTATAACTATTACTACGATACACTGCAAGTAATATACAAATAATAAGGTTGATCACCATCACTATCAAACTTGGATTGTATGATCCAACAAGAGAGTTTTTATACTGTTGAATAATCTTACCAAACAAATCTTTTGAAATCAAATCACGATCTTTCAAATATTTGGTATTTTCTTTTAATTTATCAAGAATTTCTTGTTTATTACCAATATTTTGTAAGACTTGACTTAATCTTTGCAATAATCCATTTTCATAGATAGATAACGAAATACCAACACCTAAAACTTGACCAACTGCTCTGAACAAATAATTCATACCTGTAGCAGTAGCTTGACCTTCTTTACCAACAATTGCAACTGCTGTAATTAACAATGAAACTAAGAAAATACCATGTCCAAAACCAATGGTTGACATACCTCCACTGATTAGAATTTTCCATCCTAAAGATTCACTATATGGTTTAAATTTTGCAATCGTTAAATAAACAGCAACAAATCCAATACTTTGAAGCACAGCTCCAAACACAGTGATCCAAAATGATATTTGAATAACTGGGTATTTACTATGTTTTAACCACCAACCAGCACTTAATGAGCCAATGCTAACAAATATAACACTGAAAATCAAATAAAAACCAGACATTTCAGTAGTTTGATTTTGAACAATTTGTAAATATAATGGTAATGAGAAAATAACACTTGATGTTATAAAAGTACCAACAAAACTTGTTACACCACATAATCCTAAAACACCTTTAATCAAATGGATTGGAACAATATGTTCTTTGGCCACATATTTTTCAATTAAAATGAAACTAACCAATGAAATTACAAAACCTCCACTTAAAATCAACTTATTCAAATTTGTTGATAAAATTAACAAGAAAAATGTAATACTTGAAACCAAAGTTAAACTTCCACCATAATCAATTCTACTTAAACTTTCTTTACTTAAAACTTTCTTATGACCTAAACTAATGAATCTGACGTTCAACATCATTACAAACATCACTGCAGGAACTTGAGCACCAAAAATCCATCTCCATCCAATAGTATTTAATAGTAATGCACCTAAAGGACCACCAAGCATTTGACCAGCTGCGAAATTAACATTAGCATATCCTTGATATAATCCTCTTTCTTCTAAAGTAACAACATCACTAACAATGATACTACTCATTGCACCCAATCCACCACCACCAATACCACTAATTGCTCTTGCAATGGCAAACTCTTTAATATCTCTACTGAAAACACTTAATAAACAACCGAATCCAAAAAAAAATTGTGCAATTAATAAAGCATATTTTCTACCAATTATATCACTAATTTTACCATATAATGGTTGAAAAGCAGTGTTTGTTAACAAATAAGACGTTGCAATCCAAGATTTGTACTGTTCTTGACTAAAATCAGCTGCAATATTTGACATGATATTAGCAACAACAGTTCCGTCTAAAGCTGCAAGAAATGAACCGGCCCATACTGAAAGCAAGATTTGATGGAGTTTATAAGTTTGTTGTGTTGTTGTTTGTTGTATTAGAGGTGTGGATGATGTAGGTTTGTTCATCTGTTGAAATTTTTGAGCTCAATGTTGAGGACTCGAAGTTCAAAATTTAAATAGATTCATCATTTAAATCATGTTTGATTTAATATTGATTTTTAAAAAAAAGTTATTTACTTCCCCGATTGGGTAATTACTAGTATCGATTGACTATTGAAAATCAAGGTAGGCTCAAATGTCCATGGAGTCTGGACCATCGGGTGTCGGTGGTACTCATAATTCTACTAATGAAACAGATGGACAAATATTTTATATGATTCGAATGTTTGAAATGTGATCTCCAAATTGAATTTTGAGTTTTGAAGTAAGTTTTACACAAGTTCGCGATAATTTATTTAAAAGGAAACACAAAATTGAATATGTTGTCTTCAATCAATGCATTTTATGATATCAATTGCATTATGCTTAATCTTCTCTCAATTTGAACACACCATTTTCAAGATTTATGAAAAATCAAGATTAAAAAATAAATTCACTACCCACAATCACAATTTCTTTCTAATATAACTACACCATTAAAACAATTTTTTAAAATTATCATACAATTCTTTATTATCAAATTAAATTTTTCTAAAACTGTTTAATCAAATAAACCGAATCCCATTTCTTCATCAGATTCTTCAGCTTCTTCTTCTTCCACTGGAGCAGCTTCTTCAGCAGCAGCACCAGAAGCAGCAGCACCAGAAGAGGCAGCAGCACCAGAACCGGAACCAACGGTGGCAAAACCAGCTAAAATGGTTTTTAAATCTTGACCAGCTAAAGCAGTGGCAAAAGTTTCAGCCCAAACGGATTCAACTGAAGCACCAGCAGTTTTGGTTAAAGTTAATAAGTTTTCAGCAGTGATTTCAAGACCGGCATCTGAAAGGATCAAGGCTGCGTAGGAAACAATAGCGTCAGACATTTTTTTTTTTTTTATTTGTTGTGATGTTGTTTAATATTTAATTGGTAAAACGATATTTTTTGTTTTCAAATTTCAAATTTCAACAATTTCGCTGTCTCTTGCAGCCGCGAAGTGTGAAATTTTAACACTTGAAAAAAAAAAAAGCGTGGAAATTTTCAAAGTTTGAAGATTTGGGAACTTTTTGAAAGCAAAAAAAACTAAGCATCCAAACATTTTGTGACTGTGAAATTTTGTGTCAAATATTTTTTTTACAGATCTAAAATTACCATTTAAAATTAATCTATTATACAACTAAAGTGTTTTAACCCAGCACCGCTTACTATCCATGAGCTGCACTTGAACCATCGACAATTAGTCAGTTCATTGCAGATTTTTCATATTGGAAACCCCCACATGAAATATGTGGTCATTAGTGTTAACTTATGTAGTTATTTATTTATTTATTTATTTTTTTATTTTTTTTTTTGCTTTATTCCTCACTACTTATGATGAATTGTTGAACATATAAAGAAGCACGACGAAATCTTCTTTCTTGATATTTCTCAAAAATAGAGTTATGATGTTCTTTTGGATTGCGACATAAGGTCAATAAAACTGAAGCCAATGGTTTTAATTGATCTGCTGTATAACCAGAATAATAAACATGTGCTTTAGTCCAATCTCCACGGTTCAGTAATAGCCGACTAAGGTAATGAGCACCGGCTGCTAACCAACTTGGAGGAGATGAAACAAATCTATAATCCATAATGGTGATTTCTAATAAATATTTGGCTAAAGTTCTAATTTCAAAATCATATTCATCAGCTTTACTTGTTCTTCTTAAAAATGACATTGGACCTGGCCATCCCATTTCAAATTCTAAAACATCAATCATGAATCTTTCAGCTCTTAGAATATCTTCAACTGAATAAGTGTGATCAACCATATAAGCAATTTCTTGAACTGTTGGACAATTAATTTCTTCATATTTAGCTGCAATAAATAACGCCACTGCACCAACCAATTGAAATCTACTTAATGACACTCTTCTTTTACTTAAAAATCTATCAATATAATTAACAGTTAAAAATAAAGTCTCTGGTAATAAATTGAATCTTGCATGAACTTGAACAAGCCAATCAACTAAAATACTTCTCATTGACCATTTTAATTCTACTTGAGAATCCATATAATTACTTTTTGGTCTCAACCTTATCTCTAAGGAATGCATATAGTTGAAAATCTCTCCTGAATATTCAGAAACCATAGCAACATCAAAATTATCCTCATCATTCTCATCAAATGGTTCATTACTAAACTCACGATAAACCGATAGTAATTCTTTATGAATGTCTCTGTTCAAAATAGGTAGCATGGGTTCAGGCGGTGCTTCATCTTCATCCTCTTGTTCTTCCTCCTCTTCAATTTCAACTTGAGCTTCTTCAAGTTCATCTTCAGTTAATTCAGCTTCTTCATCAATAGGATATTCTTCATCATAGCCAACCTCGTATGTTTGTGGATCAAACCCTTGGTTCTCGTCAATATATGTTCTACTTGTTGCATTGGATAGTGTCTGATTTGTTGTTGTTGTTGTGGTGGTGGTCGTTGATGTGGAATTGATGACATGTTTTGGGATCACTGTTGATCTATTGGTGGTGATATCCCCAAGGACTCTGCGTTGTCTTTCCATGATAGCTAACTTCTTATTTAATAAGTGATGATGGTTGTGGTGGTAATGTCTCTCTGTGTATGGTTGTTTCAAACAGAAAGTGAATTCTGAAAATTGATTGTTTTTGATTTTGTGTGTATTTGTTTTGTGGTTGTAAACAAACAATAATAATAATATGGAATAGTGGTAAGTATGGCAATATTAAAATGGGCAACAATCGGGGATAAGTAGCAAAAAAAAAAAAAAGAGTAAAGCGAGTGTGATGTAGTAGACTAACAAACAACAGCAATTGATCAATTGGCGCTGCGTAGGAAATTTATTCTGTTTTATAAACAACTTGATAATTTTCGATTTGTTTATTTTTTAAAACTAAAATTTAAAAATCTTCTAAACTTTGTTTTTTTTTTTTTTTTTTAATTATTTTTTATTTTGATCTCGTAACCATGGAAATTTCTGATTTTCATTATTGCTGATTTTCATTCTAAAATTCAGAATCACACCGTGATTGTAGTAGTTACAAGTTACAACTTACAAGGTCTATAGAATATATTAACAGGCTAAACTAAGATAAATCAAATCCTGCATCAGCATTAATAGCATAAAGCAGTTTACTTTTTAACTCATTCTTATCTTGATAATCCGGTAATTTCAACAAATTCACACATGTAGAACTAGTCGGTAATCTTTGTAACTCTCCTGCATCCATCACATTGGATTTATTGATAGCAAATTGAGGAAACAGCTCTTTAAAACCTAATAATGGAGCTTTTGGTACTGCAGTGACAAATTTAATTAATTTACATTGTTCTTCATTTGACATTTCACGAACACATTCCCAGAACAATTGAATTGTGAGATCTGTACGTTCATAACCTCCATACACAGTATGTGCTTCTAAATCATCGATATCCACGTTCTGTTCTCCACTGATCAATAATTGTAATTCTTGAGGATTAAACATTTGTAACCATTCTTGAGGAATTATTTCAAATAATCCACTTAAAAATGAGGTCGTTTGTAAATCAATAACTTTATTCAATTTGAAATCTGATAGATGATGAATATATTTTAATCTATTTGTTGAATCAACTTTATTATTACCACCATTTGGAATCAATTCAATATTAACCAAATTATCATTAATTTTTTCATCAATTGAAAAATTCAAATTTAATGATGCTAATTCTTCATCATTATAATTTAATAATTTAATTAAATTCAAATATAGATCTTCATCAAAACTTCTTAACTCATTAAATGAATTTTTCCAATTTCCATTAAATTTTGTTAAGAAAAATAATGCAAAATTTACATCAATTAAAATATGTTCATAAATACATTTCCCAACACATTTACCAATGAATTTTAAAAATTTTAATTTAAGTAATTGAGTTTCTGAGTCAATACGATATTTATAACATAATCCAATTTGAGGATCTGGATAAAATTCATGATTTTGGGATTCAACAAACAATCCAGATTTTAAATCAAATGCTTCATTAATAACACAAGTTAAAAATTCTTTTGTTAAACCACCACCATCAATACCTGGTTCTAATTCCCCCAGTTGATTTCTAAAAACAATAGCTAGTTTTTGTTTAAATTTTGATCCACTTAAACTATTAAAACTTGTGAATGCATCAAATAAGATTGAATCTCTACTAATCACAGCACTTTGTTTTGTTTCAATTCCAGTGAAAAAAAATGATGAATCTATTTGATAAATTGATTTATCTAATGCAGTTAGTTTTTGGAAAATCTCAACACGATTTGTAAAAGAAATGAAAAATGGAGTTTTCAAAAAAATCAAAATTTGAGTTTTCAAATCATGAGGTAATGATTTTGCAAAAAATTCTAAAGAAGTATCAGGTTCAGATTTTTGATGGGTTTGAATTGATGAAATTATCATACCTGGTTTCAATAAAGTTGTTGGTAATAACCATGAATTTGATGGGATAATCTTTAAACGTGAATCTTTCAGATAAATTTGATTTAAAGTTTTAAACAAAGTTGGTTGGAATGGTAATTCTAAAGATTGATAGTTGATTAATGAAATTATTGACATTTTTTTCAGAGAAAGAGTTAATTCAATAAATTGTTGTTTGTTAAAATCCTTATTGAAAACTTCAAAATCATTTGTAATAATTAAATAGTAATGTAATAATTCAATGAACAAATTGAATTCAAATTTTAAAAAATCTAAATTTCTATTAAACATTGATTTGAATGCAATTGTATCATAACTAAATAACTGTTCATCTGATATATCACTAATTTGAAGATAAAAAGGATTCTCTTTAACAATACTCATGAACCATTCAAATTTTGAAATCAAATAAACCAAAAAATTGAATTTCCATTTTGGTTTTAGTTGAATTAAATGTGAAAACATTTGAAATTTTGATAATGAGGATAGATCATTTGAATTTAAAAAATTAATTAAAAAATCTCTTGAATATAACGTTTCTAATATCAATGAATTATTTTGTTCCGATATTATTAGTGGGTTTGAAGGTTGATCATCTTCATCTATTTTAGACAATTCTTCTTTAGTGTAAAGAGTTGAATTGATTAGACTCAACGTTTGAATTAACAGTTCATACTGTTTTGTTGATGATGATGTTTGTAGAAATAAAAATAAAAGGTTTAGTAATTGTGAAGATGACAATGATGATGATAATCTAATCGCATGGTAATTGACTGAGTTGGAAGTTATGTATGACAATGAGGTTAATGAAGATAAAAATGTAGTATAATTTGATGGATCATTATTTGAAAAAGTGTAAATTAGATTGAAAGTATGAGTAGCAATTTCAAATTGACGATCATTGAAAAACTGATGATATTTGATATGTAGTTGTGGAATCAATTCGAGATTTGTAATGGTTGATGGTATCAAAGGAAGTAGTTTGTAAATGTGATTTATTATAGACAAAGATTGTTGATTCCTAATATCCGTGTGTTGTGAGAGTATTGCGGCAAGAGTAGTATACAGCTTACCAAGTTGATGTTGTGGTAGAGACACTGTTGCAAGTTGTGATAGTAGTGTAGTTGTATGAGTGATGAAGTTTTGGGTGTTGATGTATTTCAAAGATATATTAAAAAGAAACAGATTTGATTCTATATTATTATTTGTAAAAGTGATTGAGTTGTAGTTGATAGAGCAAAACTGTTTCATAACAATATATTTTCTGATGTGAGCCTGTATGAGAACTGCGCTGGCCTCATTGTTCCTATCTGCTTCTCTTTTAAGTCTCTGTTTCTGGGCTAGCTGGATCAGCTGGTTTCTATTAAGTCTTTGCCCACCCAAGTTGACGGATCTGTTCTTGAGCTGCCCATTGAAATTGATCATTGTCGTTAAGTGTGTGTGTTGCGCTTTGGTGGTTTATCTTATTCTAATTTAATTATCAGTGGCAAATATGCAAATATTCACTGATTTCTAATTTCTAGGAATTTTGAAAACTTCTGTACGTTTTTGTCACGTGAATTAATATGTCTCTAAGCATGTGGCTTTCAGAGATCAGTCACCTGATTAGAAATTGCCGTTTTTGGTTTCATTTTTTATTTTTTTTTTCATCCATAAAGTTGAAACTAACTGTTGAAGTTTTATAAAGAAGTTAGAAATTAGAACAACCAACCGGAGAACTTGGTTGTTTCACTGTCTTAACACTTAGAAGTCATTCTATTCTAAACAAAATCAATCAATTGAATGACTCTTAAATCCACTTGTAGTCTCTTATCTTCTACATATCAACAGAGTCAAGAGTCAAGACTCAAAATTATTCCACCCGCTGCAATGATCATGATTTATTCATTGATCACCCGACGACGGGCATTAAACTCTTGTTTACCCCAGAATTTCAGAATTTTAACCCTTGTAAAACGCACATTTTTCGCCTACAACTTGAAAAATAGTCTATAAACGTTTGCTTGAAAAAAATTATATAAACTCACCTTTCCCGTACAACTTTAACTTTGTTGCTCTTCTTCAATTGATCAATTCAGGCTTTCACACTTCACTTTTCAATGAAATCATTCGAAGTCCAACACCCAGTCTTAAATGCCCTCGAGGCTTTACAAGCATCCAATCCTTCTCTTTGCTACATTCCAGAGGATAAGATCGTTTTTAGATCTCAAAAACGCCATCAAGTCTCAATCATCTCTGGTGGTGGTGCTGGTCATGAACCTACACATGCTGGGTTTGTTGGTACTGGTGGTTTAACTGCTGCTGTTAGTGGTGAGATTTTTGCATCTCCTTCAACTAAACAAATCATTAATGCTGTTAAAGTTACTGCTGCTAATTCGGATAAAGGTGTCTTATTAATTGTTAAAAATTATACTGGTGATGTTTTACATTTTGGGTTGGCAGGCGAACGTGCTCGTGCTTTAGGTATCAACACAGAAGTCGTTGTCATTGGTGACGATGTTGCTGTTGGTAGATCTAAAGGTGGTTTAGTTGGTAGAAGAGCTATTGCTGGTACTATCTTTGTTCATAAAATTGTTGGTGCATTTGTTGAAACTGTGGAAAATCATACTTTAGAAGCTGCTGCCGCATTAGCTAAAGCTATCAACAACAATTTAGTCACCATTGGTTCTTCTTTAGATCATGCAAAAGTTCCAGGTCAACCTTTTGAATCTATTTTAAAAAATGATGAAATGGAATTAGGTATGGGTATTCATAATGAACCAGGTGTTAAAACTTTATCACCAATCCCAACCGTGGAAGAATTATTGAAAACTCATATCTTACCAAAGCTATTAGATCAATCTGATTCTGATCGTGCTTTTGTTAAGTTTGATGCAGATGATGAAGTTGTCTTGTTAGTTAATAACTTGGGTGGTGTTGCCCCATTATTATTACAAGCTATTGCAAACATCGCTTTACAATTATTGAAATCTGAATACAAGATTGTTCCAGTTAGAGTTTATTTCGGTACTTTAATGACTGCATTGAATGGTGAAGGTTTTTCAGTTACTTTATTAAACACAACTAAATTATCTAAACAATTCAATGAAGCTCAAACAAGTTTGAAAATCAATCCAATTGAATTATTAGATGCTCCAACCGATGCTCCAGCATGGCCAGTTAAATCGTTCCATCAAGATGCTCCAACTTTTGATCATTCTTTATTGAACCCAGATCATGAAAAAATTAATCAATCTGGTCAATTTGATTTTGAATTTTTCTCAAAATTTTTTAAATCTGGTGCTGAAACTTTAATTAAAGAAGAACCAGAAATTACAAGATTAGATACTTTAGTTGGTGATGGTGATTGTGGTACAACTTTAGTCTCTGGTGCAAATGGTATCTTATCTAATTTATCATCAATCCCAAAATCTTCATTCACCGAGGCTTTAGTGGAAATCTCTGATTTAGTGGAAACTTATATGGGTGGTACTTCTGGTGGGTTATACTCAATTTTCTTGAGTGGTTTAAGTCATGGAATTTCAAATCAATTATCTAAAGATGATCCAGTCACCCCTGAGGCTTTTGCTAAAGCATTAACCCATGCATTATCTGTCCTTTATAAATATACTAATGCAAGACCTGGTGATTCAACAGTTATTGATGCTTTAGAACCATTCATTACTGAATTTGGCCAAACTAAAGATCTTAAGAAAGCTGTTGCTGCTGCTGAAACTGGTGCTTTATCCACTGGTAATATTGAAGCCAAATTTGGAAGAGCTTCTTATGTTGGTGAAAGTAAAGGTGTCCCAGATCCTGGTGCTGTTGGTTTGGTTGCATTCTTAAAAGGAGTTCAATCTAGTTTTTAAAAAACTTTAGTGGTTGATTTCACTTGATTTAGTTATTTAGTTTTTTTTTTTCAAAAAAAAGATTGAAATGGTTTTATTACTGTCGTAGAATCTAGTTTAACTGCTATTCATTTCATTTGAATCATTCAATGATTCCATTAATTCTGTTAAAGTTAAATTGTTGAATCTTGAACTCTTTTTGTTTTTTTTACCCTCCAAAAAAAAAAAAAACAAAATTTCAAGAAAGCAAGACGCGTTTAAATTTTATAATCAAAATTCAATATTTTGAGCACTAAAAGAAACCAACCGCCTGCTCATTTCTTTTGAAAAAAATGTCTACAGACTTCGAGCGCATCTATTTGAATGAATCAAAAGCACACGGCCGTTTTCGTATTGCAGAAACAGGTTTAGGTTGGAAACCCATTTTAACAGGTGGAGGTTCATCATCAAAATCTCAACCATTTTTATTACCTTCTGATGAAGTATCTTCAGGACAATGGTCTCGTGGCTCTCGTGGATGGGAATTGAGAATACAGACAAGAGATCGTGGTGTGGTTAGATTGGATGGGTTTGAACAAGATGATTTTAATCCATTGAAAAATGAATTCCAAAGAATTTTTAATATTCAACTTGATCATAAAGAACATTCTTTAAGAGGTTGGAATTGGGGATCAACTGATTTAGCAAGAAATGAGATTGTTTTTCAAGTTAATGGGAAACCTAGTTTTGAAGTCCCTTATCAACTAATTGGTAATTCTAATTTAGCTACTAAAAATGAAGTTGCAGTGGAAATGAATTTAATGGATTCAAATTCTGTTGAAAAAGCTGGTGATGAATTAGTTGAAATTAGATTTTATATTCCAGGTACTGTGCCTTTAGAAGATGATGATATTGTTGATGAAGATAAAGAAGAGAAAACCGCTGCACAACAATTTTATGAACAATTAAAAGAAAAAGCAGATATTGGACAAGTTGCCGGGGAAGCATTAGCTTCCTTTGCAGATATCTTGTTTTTAACTCCAAGAGGTAGATTTGATATTGACATGTATCCAACTTCATTAAGATTAAGAGGTAAAACTTATGATCATAAAATTCAATATAAACAAATTGAAAGAATTTTTTCATTACCAAAACCTGATGATATTCATCATTTAATGATCATTCAAATTAATCCACCTTTGAGACAAGGTCAAACTCCATACCCATATTTAGTTTTACAATTTGCTAAAGATGAAGAATTAGAAGTTGAAATCAATGTTGATGATGATGAATTTAAAGAAAAATATGAAAATAAATTGAAAAAAAGATATGATACAAAGACACATTTAGTATTGAGTCATGTTTTCAGAGGGTTAACAGAAAGAAGAATTATTGTTCCAGGATCGTTCACATCAAAACATGGTCAAGCAGCAGTATCATGTTCATTGAAAGTTAATGAAGGTTATTTATATTTCTTGGAAAAATGTTTCCTTTTTGTTACAAAGCCAACAGTTTATATTCCATATGCTGAAGTATCAAGTGTTTCAATTTCAAGAGCTGATGGCTCAACTTCTAATAGAACATTTGATCTAGAAGTTAATCTAAGAAACTCAGTTAATTCACATATTTTTGCCAATATCACTAAAGAAGAACAAAATTCGATCCAATCATTTTTGAAAGAAAAGGGAATAACCGTTAAGAATGAAGAAGCTGAACAACAACAGCGTATTAGTAAAGCATTGAATGATGAATTAAGTGATGATGACGACGATCATGATGTTGTTATGGGATCTGAAGATGAAGAATCTCCTGATGAAGATTTTAAGAGTGGAGGTAGTGATGAAGGTAGTGATGTTGCAGAAGAATTTGATAGTGATGCGTCTATGAGTGGTGATGAAGAGGAACCTCCACATAAAAAGAGTAAAAACTGATTTATTCTTTTTTATTAAAAAAATAAAAATTGATATAAGAGACTGGTGTGATTGATTTTTTCTTGAAGATAAAGATAATTTGTGTATTAGAAGCAGTTAATGTTATGTGCTTAGATTATTTGTACAAGCAATTAATTCAAGTATGTAATCTCTCAATATCTTGATAAGCTTCCCCATCTTCGAAAAAAAAAAATGTTCAAAAATCACCATTCATAAACCTTTTAATAAAAAGCCAATTAAACGAAATGCAATCTTTTTTTTCACCATTACGAACCTATGCTGTTTTAGGGGCATCTTCAGCAACGCATAAGTTTGGTTATAAAGTACTGAAATGGTACATTGATCGTAATTTACCAACAATTCCAATAAATCCAACAAGTTCTGAAATTTTAGGTGTTAAATGTCAATCTAACTTATCTGGTGCTATCAATTCATTAAGTGATAAGAGCGATGGGATAAGTTTGAGTGTGATTACACCACCTGCTGTTACGCTAGGTGTCTTACAATCATTAGATGAGGGTCATTTGAAGAAAATTAAATGTGTTTGGTTTCAACCTGGTTCTTATGATGATCAAGTTATTGAGGAAATTAGAAATTTACAATTGAATATCATTCATGAAGGGAATTGTATATTAGTTCAAGGTGATTCATATTTGATAGGTTCTAAATTATAAGTTCATAAAGGATCTTTCAACATTTTTTTGATAAAATTTTTCCAATTATCATTATCTTTTGAAAGTATTGAAATATTATAGCAATAGGGCATGACATTCATTGTAGATATGATTGGCAGGTGGTTCATATTCCCAACACAATTATTAGCAATTTTCATTATATTATCTTCAAATTGATTCTGTAAAAATTTAATATCAATTGAATTTATGATTTTAATCTCTAAATTCCAAGTTTCCCAAACATTCTCTTCTTCAATTTTACCAAACCAAGATTGTTTCTTAACTTTCTTTCTTTCATAAAATTCTATCATTAATTGTTGAAATTTAATATCATTATTAAGTTTAGTTAATGGGGATCCTAATGGCGTTGTCCCCGTTGATGAATTAGATGAATCTTCTGTATCAATTTTCATTATCACCATCTCAATCTTAGACGTTATTTCCTGTTCTAGTTCTGGATATGCAATGTATGGGTATGAAATATTAAGAAACTCCTGAGTTTGGGGTACTATTGATCCCACCACTCTATGGAAAAAAATAGTCCATATTATTCCTTAAAGCAAAAAAAAAAAAAGTGTTATTATTGGTCATAAAAGTTTAAGACAGTCAAAACTAACCTCTTAACACGTCTCTTGCGTGTTGTCTGTCTGTTGTGATTCCAATTGTGAATTCCATTGATTTTTTTTTAAAAGATTTGATTCTGATATTGGAATATTTTGATTTTTTTTTTTTTTAATCTTTTGAATAAGAAGACGACTTCATAATCAATCAAAAAAGAATAAATTTTTGTAAGATTTAAAACAGTAATGAAACTCAAAGATAACTGTAGGCTTATGTTTAGACTACCAACAATTTCTCTACGTTTTGAAATGATCAAAAAAATAACAAACCAAATTCTATCAAAAAATCAACTTATACAACGTCATGACTTCACTAGATTAAAAAAAAAAATCAAATCAATCCTTTCTCCATAGCAATCCCTGTTCCAATAATTGACCCATTTTTTTAAAAAAACCAGTTCAATTTTTCCCTGTGAAATATCATAAATGTAATCTTGATATTGTTGACAATATCTTAAAAAAGAACCAACAAAATAAATCTCTTTATCATCTGAACCAGTTAAGCACACACAATCAATGTAGCAGCTCTATAAAGAACCAAATTTGTCAATCTTATTGAACTTTTTATTTTATTTGAATCTGACAATTTAATCACCAATTTATTTAAATATTCAACCACCAAAACATTAGAGTTCTTACCATCAAGTAAACGAAAAAAATTCTGTACTTTTCTTTCAACAGATATTTTTTTGTATTCAATAATTTGTAAATCCCCAATTTCAATCATTTGTAACATCGCAATTCTAATCAATTCACAAATTCCTCTTCTTGAACAACAGAATCTTAATCGAATAAACAAATCCTCTGCATTCTTTTAATCAATGTGCCTATTTCCCAATAAATCCCATCTTGGATAAATAATCAAATCATATTGACTTGGTTTCAATAATGAACCGAAAAAATCCTAATTCAAGGTTATAAAAATCATTTTGATCTGGATTTTTGATGAGCATGAATAAGTTGTGCATATATCTTATTTTATTTTTGATGTGAGGTTTAATATTGATAAGGTTTGTAAAGATTTAAACATTAATCGATTAACTGCTCTTTATCTATCAATTTTCAATAGTGAAATTTTCTCGTAATTATTAAAAAGTTAGATTAAAATTAAAATTAAATTTTTATACACTGAAATTATCCATAACCGTTTCTTGCTAGTATACAATTGTTCTCATATCATACTTCATATTATTTTTAAAATCGGGAATTAATGCAAATTCAATTAACATTTTTCTTTTTTCTACCAAAAAACCCTCTTTTTTCTTTCTTTTTCTCAACACGAGCAGGAGCCTGGTATACACCTTGTTCAAACATCTGTTGTTGTTGATCATCTCCAAAAGAACGAACGTTACCATATAATCCTTGTTGTTGACCTCCTTGTTGATAAACATTTGAGCCAAATTGTGGGAAATCTTGACGGACTCTAAACCCTAAATGATCAGTTTCTAATCTATCTCTATATGACAAGTCTCCAGTTATCGCATATTCAAATCCACGAATAGTGTCTAAAGGACGTTCATCTCTTGATCTAAGAGGATTAGAAATATCAGGGTTATTAATTGGTTTACCAAATACGTCATAAGACCCATTTTGTTGTGCCATTTGATTATAACTTTGTCTTGCTTGGTCATTGGACATGTCCTCAAAAGGTTGGGCTTCATTCACTGCTTGTAGGATTGGATCATGAACAGAAGCAGTACGGACTTTGAAGTGTTGGACATCTTCATTTGTTATTTTTTCGTCATAA
>JAJLVW010000005.1:107883-132832 GCA_030570535.1 Starmera pachycereana
TTTTTTTTTTTTTTTTTTTTTTTTTTTTTTTTTTTTTTTTTTTTTTTTTTTTTTTTTTTTTTTTTTTTTTTTTTTTTTTTTTTTTTTATTTTCTTTACGGTTTATTTATAAATTTTTAATTTTTTATACTGTATGAAAAAAGCAAACTTTATACAAAAAAAAAAAACAAAAAATTTTAAAATATTTGGCTGTGTGTTTATTTGATTTGAAGAAAGAATTAATTAAATAAAGAAATTATAAATTTGCCAGTTTTTTAATGATTGCAGAACTGACGACTCTGTGAATATGATTCAAATCATTTTCAGAAAATTCCGAATTGATTGAGATTTTCAAATGAGGAATCAATGGAGTTTTCTCTTGTTCAATAGTATAAACGGATCTTGTAATTAGGACATTGTTTGACAAAGCTTCATCAACAATGGATTGTAATAATAACTCTTCTTTGTTCAACTCTGGAATGAATTTATCACTTATTCCCTTTTTATTTTTATGATCGATTATTGATCCACTTCCTGTATAAGATATAGGTAATTTCAATGATTCTCTTAATTTATGATTCAATTGTAAATGAACAATTGGAGATTCAAGAGTTGATAATACATCAACATATTTTAATAATTTAGAATCTTTATTGAAAAGTTTGTGAATTTTAGCAGATTTAGATGATAAAGTTTTAATTAATTTTGAATCACCATTTGAATCTAATTCATTAATCAAGCTTAAGCTAACAGATGAAGCTCTTGCTACATAAGGAGGCAATGAAGCACTAAAACAATAGGCTAATGACCCAATTCTTTGATGAACAGACATGACTTTATCACCAACACAAAATGCACCAGAAGAACCAAGGGAATTAGCCATTGAACTTGTAGTGATATCAATTTCAGTACGAGCAATACCAAAATGTTCGGCAACACCACGGCCAGTTTTTCCTAAGACACCAATTGATAAAGATTCATCTAAAAACAATCTAAATTTAAATTTTTTCTTTAATTCTAAAATTTTTGGTAAATTTGGTAAATCACCAAATTTTTCAAATAAACCTTCAGTTATAATAAACTTTCTTGAAGTTGGTTTTTCACCTTTGAAACAATTTTCTTTTAAATCTGTTAAAATTGATTGTAAATGATTCATATCATTATGATTATAATAATAAACATCTGCTCTTGAGATTTGTAAAGCTTTTTGAATGGCAACATTAACTCCAGCATCAACGACAATATAATCACCTCTTTTAACAAAAGATGTTAGAACACTTGCCACAGTGGCAAAATCTTGTCCATATAAGACAGCAGAATCAGTCTGGAAAAAATCGGCCAAATCATATTCTAATTGGATATGAATATCTTGATTCCCATAAAAATTTGGAGGACCACAAGCTCCAACCCCATTATTTGAAATGACTTGAGCTGCACCTTCAATAACTTTTGGATGTAAACCTAGATTTAAGAAATTATTTGAACAACAATTTAAAACGTTTGATTTTATTTCAGTTTTTTTGTTATTATTATTATTACTGTCCTTTGGTTCAGTAATTAAAGAGATCTTAGTACCAATAGGACCTTTAACTAATGGTATCTTGGATAATTTCCAAGCTTCTTCATTTGAAACAGGTGAAACCAAAGGTTCAGGAATCCAGTCATCAATTAATTCATCAATTTCATTTTTAGTTAATTTAACAAAATCTTTCTTTTTAACTTCGTATTTAGAAGTTGTGAAATATTTGATAGCAAAGATTAATAGTAATATTTCAAAAAGGGTTCTAATTGGATCATTTTTATGGGAAGATTTGATGTATCTGATGATGATGGAACCACCTGGAAGTTTTTCTATGGCGTCTGCTAACAACGAGAGTTGTGCCACTATTTTAGAGTTGTAAGTGGCCAGTATCTCAGGAACAGTGACTGACGACATCCTGGATTAATAAATGAAATATAATAAAATAATAAAAACGCGAATTTGTTTTCCAAAATTTGGAGTTTTCCATAGCTGTTTTTACTCCTATTGAAAAACATGTCATCAATTAGTCATTGTGATTAGCAGTTTATTATCTAACACAATTAGTAATATATTTTTAATCATCAGCTAATAAACCACGTAATCAGCTGACTAATAGATTACGTTTTTTTGTTTTTTTTTTTTAAAACCCCAAAAATTTCGCTCTCCTTCAAACTTCAGTTGAAAAAAAAAAAAAATAAAATAAACCCCACTGATCGATTCGACACATCTTCCTATAAATCTGTGAAGTATCTTATAAATTAATGAACTAATTGACCCATGGGAAACACAAAAACACTCCTCTTTTACGGTCACATCATCAAATTAAATATCAACCACTCGGATCACTTCTTTCCTCTTCTTTTCTCTTTCAGTAATATTATATTATATAATCAAATCTACGAAACTTGCAGCTCCACCTTTTTTTTTTCCAATAAATTTGTAGTTGAAGAAGAAAATATTAAAATAAAATTTACACCTAAATATTTTGGCAATTTACTTCAATACACTCAAGTTTCAGCCATCAAAAGATATGTCTGCTAACGCCTTCAGAAGATTCATCAACTCGGAAACTGGTCCTAAAACTGTTCATTTTTGGGTACGTCGTTCACTTACTTACTTGCTTTATTATTATAATGATACCGTTACTAACAAATTTCTCAGGCACCTGCTTTAAAAGTGTGTTTAATAAATTATTAGATTTTTTTGATGTCTTGATTGATACTAACTGTTTTTTTTTCTTTTTTCTTTAGTGGGGTCTTGTGTTTGCAGGTTTAAGTGATTTCCAAAGACCAGTGGAAACTGTTTCTGGTACTCAAAATTTATCTTTACTTGCAACTGCTGTTCTTTGGACAAGATGGTCTTTTGTTATTAGACCTAAAAATTATTTGTTAGCTTCTGTCAATTTCTTCCTTGCTTTAACTTCAGGTTATCAAATTTCAAGAATTGTTCATTATAGATACACTAATGGTGATTCTGTTTCAGAAATTTGTAATTATATCATTCAAGGTAATAAAAAAATACCTAACAATGAATCTACCCCAGTTATAAATAAAGATCCAACTACACAACAACAAGTCACTGCCAAATAAAAAAAAATATATTTAATGCCTAAATATTTTTTTAAATACACATAAATAAACATGATCTATTGAAAACTTTTTTTAACTTCTTCAATTTTTTTAAGTTGCTCTTCAATTCCAACTGTAAGAAATCTATTTAAATCTTCATCTCTTTTTCTCCATTTATTTAAATCTGCTTCATATGAATCAACTTGTGGAATTAATAAATCTTGATTAATAAAAGTTAATCCTGCTCTTTGTCTTTTTTCAATCTCTAATAATTTTTCAATCTTGGCTTTACTTAAGTTAATATCTATTTCTAATCCTTCAATCTTGGATAATTCAGGTATATCTTCCTCCAAGTTTTTCAATTCTTTAAATTTTTTTTCAAATTCAATCATTTGTTCATCAACTTTATTTTCTTTAATTAAATTTATTGAATTCCCATTCAACTTATTGATTTCCTTTAATTTCCTATCATAAATATCTATATATCCATTCTCAATCTCACTTAATCTGCTTGCTCCTCTTACTAATTTCAAAGGTTCTTTTTTAAAATCTTGCAAAATCTTGAATACCGTTTCCTTATTAGATTTATTTATTGAATCAATAGACTCAAATTCTATTAAATTATCAACAACATCATTGGCTCTTTGGAAAGTCTCATCTAGTAGATCATACTGTTCTTGTACAAAACTCATAAACTCTGCTCCATCAGCTGCATCTCTTTCCATTTTTTTCCCTTCTTTCTTTCTTTCTTTCTTTTTAAAATTTAAATCAATTGTAACAATTTTTCAAAATTTATTTCTTTACATTTCTTGAAAAACTCTGTACACCAACAATGAATTCAAATCTATTGGAACTTCAGGCGTGTTTAGAAGAGTCCACGATTTTATTATCCTCTTTAAATCTTTACCAGTCTGCAAAATGGTCAGCTGAAGCTTTAAACTCACTACCTTCTGATATCAATCAAAATTTAACTGATAATACAAATGATTTCCCAAATCGTTATACAAAAACATCACAATCAATTAAAGAGCATCATAAACAACTTTTATCAAAAACATATTTTGACTGTAAAGAGTTTGATAGATCTGCTTTTTTTTTGAAAAATTGTAAATCATCTGATTCAATTTTTTTAAAACTTTATTCAACTTTCTTAAGTGGTGAGAAAAAAAGGGAAGAGGAAAGTGAAGGCGTTTTGGGTTTAAATGATCGATCAAATAACCCTTTAATACCACAAATTCTAAAAGAATTGGATCACCTAATGAATGAACAAGAATTAAATAAAGAAGAAAATTATTCAAATAATCCATTTTTAAATTATTTATATGGATTTATTTTATTAAAACAAAATTCTCAAGAGTTAGCTCAAGATTATTTAATCAAATCTGTTGTTGCATACCCTTTTAATTGGTCATGCTGGAAAGATTTAATCTCTACAATAACTTCATATGAAGATTCAATTAATTTAATTTCAAAATTATCAACTTTTTTCACAAATGATTTCTCATCATCAATTATTTTAAGTTTAATTAATATTGTCATCAATCAAGAATTTTTCATTAAAAATGAACAATTAGAATCAGAATTAAATCAACTATTAAACATTTTCCCTAATTTCACTTTTTTAAAAATTCAAAAAGCTTTAATTTCTTATCATTCATTAGATTATCATAACTCAGAATTAATTTTTAATGATATTTTATATAAAGATCCTTTAAATTTAGATTATATGGATACCTATTCAAATATTCTTTACGTCATGGAAAAAAAATCTTCATTGGCATTTCTTTCTCAATTAGCATCATCTATAGATAAATTCAGACCAGAAACTTGTTGTATCATTGCAAATTATTATTCTTTGAAATTTGAGCATGAAAAGGCAATCATGTATTATCGTCGGGCATTAACTTTAAATAGATATTGTTTATCTGCTTGGACTTTAATGGGTCACGAATTTGTTGAATTGAAAAATTCACATGCAGCAATTGAAAGTTATAGACGTGCAGTGGATTCTAATGCAAAAGATTTCAAAGCTTGGTATGGTTTAGGACAAGCTTACGAGGTTTTAGATATGTATTTATATTCAATGTATTATTATACAAAAGCTTGTTCTTTGAAACCAAATGATAAAAGAATTTGGCAAGCTTTAGGGAATTGTTATCAAAAATTAAATAAAGTCAAAGAATCAATAAATTGTTTTAAAAAAGCATTGAAATTAAGCGAATTTAATGATGTTATAATTTTATTTAAATTAGCTAAATTATTTGAAATAATTAATGATAATGAACAAGTGCTTAAATATATGAAACTTTGCTATGATGAAGAAGTTAATGAAGGTGTGAAGAATGATGAGACGGCAAAGGCAAGGTTATGGTTGGCTAATTATGAATTGAATGCGAAAAATTATGATGAATCTTATAAATATGCTATTGATTTGAATTATGGAACTGCTCAAGAAATTGAAGAAGCCAGGGTCATTGCAAGAAGGGCTAGAAATATGGTTGCATAAAACAAGATCTGGTTATTAGTTGTTGCTTAGCTATATATAGACTTTTTCTTTTTTGACTTTCAAGAATTTGCATCTTATTCTCGCTGTAGATTTGAACTTTGAAGATCTAAATTATCACGATGTTTGGATGTTTTGGAAAATTTTAAGAATTTTGAAATTTTTGTATAAGAAAAAACAACAATTTTCTACAAACATTTTGTAAAACAGTTGAATTGTTTCGAACTGTTTTTGTTTTGTGGGCGCTTAGGCTGATCTGGTTGGTTAGTTATTATCTACTGGCGTTTGTTTATTGTTTCAAAAGAAGAGACCAAGAATTGAGCAATTTGCCACTTTTTAATAAATACAATGCCTTTACCTCCACCACCAGGTTGGAAACCTCCACCACCACCTCCGCCTCCTAAGAAAGGTAATACAACTGGACGCTCATCATTACCACCACCACCACCACCACCACCCCCTCCAGCTTCAAAATCATCAAATGGTAATCTACCGCCTCCACCTCCACCACCTTCTGCATCTACATCTACTACAACACCAGCATCTTCAAGATTCAGTAAAATTACTCTTGAAAACAGAAAAAGAAAATGGCTTCAATTACAAAAATCCCGTTACACTGAAGCATCTACACGTAAAACTCAAGTTCATCCACATAAAGTTGATATGCCACCAGAACATCTACGTAAAATTATTTTTGATCATGGAGATATGTCATCAAGAAAATTTGCATCTGATAAAAGATCCTATTTAGGTTCATTGAAATATATGCCACATGCGGCTTTAAAATTAATTGAAAATATGCCTCAACCTTGGGAACAAGCTAAAGAAGTTAAAGTTTTATATCATATCTCTGGTGCAATCACTTTTGTTAATGAAATTCCAAGAGTTATTGAACCTGTTTATATTGCTCAATGGGCAAGCACTTGGATTATGATGAGAAGAGAGAAAAGAGATAGAAGACATTTTAAAAGAATGAGATTTCCTCCATTTGACGATGAAGAACCTCCTTTAAGTTGGTCTGAAAATCTAGATGGGTTAGAACCTTTAATAAGTATTCAGAAAGAATTGGATGAAGTTGATGATGAACATATCATTGATTGGTTTTATGATGAGAAACCTCTACTTGGAACAGATCATGTTAATGGACCAAGTTATAGAACTTATAACCTAACTTTACCAATATTATCAAATTTATACAATATTTCAACACCAATTTTAAATGATGAATCAATAACAAATAATTCGAATTATTTATTTGATAAAAAATCTTTTTTCACAGCAAAAGCTTTAAATAATGCAATTCCAGGTGGCCCAAAATTTGAACCTTTATATAAAGATGTTGAAGATGAAGATTATAATGAGTTTAATTCAATTGATAGAATCATTTTCAGAATCCCAATTAGAACTGAATATAAAGTTGCATTTCCATTCTTATACAATTCCTTACCAAGATCCGTTCATATAGCATGGTATTCTGATCCATTATCTTGTCATATCAAAACTGATGATGATGATCTACCCCCATTTTATTTTGATCCATTATTACATCCAATCACCCCAAGAACAACAAATTTTGATTCTGAGTTTGAAATTGATAATGATGATGAATTAAATGATTTTAAGCTACCTTCAAAAGTGAAATCTTTTTTCAATGAAGAACCTTTAGAACTTGATGATACAACTAAAGCAATTGAATTATGGTGGGCACCTTATCCTTTCAATGTACGTTCAGGTCGTACTGTTCGTGCTCAAGATGTTGCCTTAATCAAAAGTTGGTATTTACAAAGATCACCAAAAGATTCTCCTGTTAAAGTTAGAGTTTCATATCAAAAATTATTGAAAAATCATGTTTTAAATGAATTACATCGTCAACCAGTTTCAAATCATAAGAAAACTGATCTATTAAAAGCTTTGAAAAATACTAAATTTTTCCAAACAACTTCAATTGATTGGGTTGAAGCTGGTTTACAGGTTTGTCGTCAAGGTTTCAATATGTTAAATTTATTAATTCATAGAAAAGGTCTAACTTATTTACATTTGGATTATAATTTTAATTTAAAACCAACAAAAACATTAACTACAAAAGAACGTAAAAAATCAAGATTTGGTAATGCATTCCATCTAATGAGAGAAATTTTAAAAATTATTAAACTATTGGTTGATGCTCAAGTTCAATTTAGATTAGGTAATGTTGATTCATTCCAATTAGCTGATGGTATTTATTATATCTTAAATCATTTAGGTCAATTGACTGGGATTTATAGATATAAATATAAAGTCATGCATCAAATTAGAGCTTGCAAAGATTTGAAACATGTTGTTTACCATAGATTTAATTCAGTGATTGGTAAAGGTCCAGGTTGTGGATTTTGGCAACCAGCTTGGAGAGTTTGGATTTTTTTCTTAAGAGGTATTATTCCACTTTTGGAAAGATGGTTGGGAAACTTGTTATCTCGTCAATTTGAAGGTCGTTCAAATGAAGTTGCTAAAACTGTGACCAAACAAAGAACAGATGCCTATTATGATTTGGAATTAAGAGCTGCGGTTATGAATGATATCTTGGATATGATTCCTGAAGGTATTAAACAAAATAAAGCTAAAACTATTTTGCAGCATTTAACTGAAGCTTGGAGATGTTGGAAAGCAAATATTCCTTGGAAAGTTCCTGGATTGCCTGAACCAATTGAAAAAATTATTGAACGTTATATCAAAGCTAAAGCTGATGGTTGGATCTCTTCTGCTCATCATAATAGAGAAAGAATCAAACGTGGTGCTAGTATTGAAAAAACTGTTGCTAGAAAAAATTTAGGTAGATTAACAAGATTATGGATTAAAAATGAACAAGAACGTCAACAAAATATTGAAAAGGATGGTCCTGCTATTTCTCCAGATGAAGCTACCACAATTTTTAGAACTATGGTTTATTGGTTTGAAAGTAGAAATTTTGCTCCTTTACCTTTCCCACCTTTAAATTATAAACATGATACAAAATTATTAGTTCTTGCTTTAGAAAATTTGAAAGAACAATATAGTGCAAAGGGAAGATTAAATGCTAGTCAAAGAGAAGAACTAGCCTTGATTGAAGAAGCTTATGATAATCCAAATGAATGTTTAACTAGAATCAAGAAATTTTTATTAACTCAAAGAGTTTTCAAAGATGTTGGACTTGAAATGATGGATCAATATTATCAATTAACTCCTGTTTATGAAGTTGATCCTTTGGAAAAAATCACAGATGCTTACCTAGATCAATATCTTTGGTATGAAGCTGATAAAAGAGGTTTGTTTCCAAACTGGATTAAACCAAGTGATTCTGAAATTCCTCCATTACTAGTTTATAAATGGTGTCAAGGAATTAATAATTTAGATCAAGTTTGGGATACTTCAAAAGGTGAATGTAATGTTATGTTAGAAACTACATTGGGTAAAATTGCTGAGAAAGTTGACTTTACTCTATTAAATCGTTTATTAAGATTGATTATGGATCCAAATTTAGCTGACTATATTACATCAAAAAATAATATCAGTTTATCTTATAAAGATATGTCTCATGTTAATAAGTATGGTTTAATCAGGGGTTTACAATTTGCTTCATTTGTTTTCCAATATTATGGTTTGGTTTTTGATTTAATGATTCTAGGTCTTGAAAGAGCAAATGAATTAGCTGGTTCTTCAACTTCTCCAAACGATTTCTTACAATTCAAATCTTTAGAAGAAGAAACTTCAAGTCCAATCAGGTTATATTCTCGTTATTTTGATAAAGTCCACATTTTTTTCAGATTTGAAGAAGATGAATCTCAAGAATTAATTCAAGAATTTTTATCAGAAAATCCAGATCCAAATTTTGAAAATATTATTGGTTATAATAATCGCCGTTGTTGGCCAAAAGACAGTCGTATGAGATTGATGCGTCATGATGTTAATCTAGGAAGAGCTGTTTTTTGGGAAATACAAGGTCGTATCCCAAGAGCTTTAGCTACTGTTAATTGGGAAGATACTCTAGCTTCTGTTTACAGTAAAGATAATCCAAATTTATTGTTTTCAATGTGTGGATTTGAAGTCAGAATTTTACCAAAGTCAAGAATGGAAGAAGTTAGTTCATCAATTGAAGGTGTTTGGGATTTAATTGATCAAAATACTAAACAACGTACTGCTAAAGCCTTCCTACAAGTCTCTGATCAAGAAATTGATAAATTCAACAGTCGTATCACCCAAATTTTAATGTCATCTGGTTCTTCTGCATTCACTAAAGTTGCTGCTAAATGGAACACTGCATTGATTTCATTATTTGCTTATTTTAGAGAAGCTGCTGTTTCCACTGAAAGATTATTGGAAGTTTTAGTTAAATGTGAAACCAAAATACAAACTCGTGTTAAGGTTGGATTAAATTCTAAGATGCCAACCCGTTTCCCACCAGCTGTTTTTTATACTCCAAAAGAATTAGGTGGTTTAGGAATGTTAAGTGCATCTCATATTTTGATTCCAGCCTCTGACTTAACTTGGTCTAAACAAACCGATACTGGAATCACGCATTTCCGTTCAGGTATGACATTTGCTGAAGAAAAAATGATTCCAACAATCTTCAGATATATTACCTCATGGGAAAATGAATTTTTAGATTCTCAAAGAGTTTGGGCAGATTATGCAATTAAACGTCAAGAAGCATTACAACAAAATCGTCGTTTAGCATTTGAAGAATTAGAAGGCTCATGGGATAGAGGTATTCCTAGAATCAGTACTTTGTTTCAAAAAGATCGTCATACATTGGCTTATGATAAAGGTCATCGTGCTCGTCGTGTTTTCAAACAATATTCTTTGAATAGATTTAATCCATTTTGGTGGACAAGTAGTCATCATGATGGTAAATTATGGAACTTGACTGCTTATCGTACAGATGTTATTCAATCGCTTGGTGGTATAGAAACTATTTTAGAACATACATTGTTTAAAGCTACTGGGTTCGATTCTTGGGAAGGTTTATTCTGGGAAAAAGCTTCAGGGTTTGAAGATTCATTGAAATTCAAAAAGTTGACTAATGCTCAAAGAACTGGTTTAAGTCAAATTCCAAATCGTCGTTTCACTTTATGGTGGTCACCAACTATTAATCGAGCAAATGTTTATGTTGGGTTTTTGGTTCAGTTGGATTTGACTGGTATTTTCCTTCATGGTAAAATTCCAACTTTAAAAATTTCATTGATTCAAATTTTTCGTGCTCATTTATGGCAAAAGATTCATGAAAGTATTGTTTTTGATTTATGTCAAATTTTAGATGGTGAATTAGATACTTTACAAATCGATAGTGTTCAAAAGGAATCAATTCATCCACGTAAATCATACAAGATGAATTCATCAACTGCTGATATTACCATGAAAGGTTCTTATAAATGGGGTTGTAGTGCTCCATCTTTGTTACATGATAGTAATGATGATATGACTGCTGTTTCAAGTGATAAATTCTGGATTGATGTTCAATTACGTTATGGTGATTATGATTCTCATGATATTTCTCGTTATGTTCGTGCCAAATTTTTGGATTATACAAGTGATGATTTATACCCATCAGCAACTGGTGTCTTAGTTGGTATTGATTTGGCTTATAATATGTATGATGCTTATGGTACATGGTTCCCAGGTTTCAAACCATTGATGCAAAATGCAATGAAGACTATTATGAAAGCTAATCCTTCGTTATATGTTTTACGTGAACGTATTCGTAAAGGTTTACAATTATATCAAGCACAACCACAACAAGCATTCTTGAACTCAAACAACTTTTCAGAATTATTCAGTAACGAAACTAAATTATTTATTGATGATACTAATGTTTATCGTGTTACTGTTCATAGAACTGCTGAAGGGAATTTAACAACTAAACCAATTAATGGTGCGTTATTTATGTTGAATCCAAAATCAGGTCAATTGTTCTTGAAAGTTATTCATACATCAGTTTGGGCAGGGCAAAAACGTTTAGGTCAATTAGCTAAATGGAAAGCTGCTGAAGAAGTTGCTGCTTTGGTTCGTTCATTACCAAGAGAAGAACAACCTAAACAATTAATTGTTACAAGAAAATCCATGATGGATCCATTAGAAGTTCATATGTTAGATTTCCCAAATATTTCAATCAGACCATCAGAGTTAAGGTTACCATTTGGATCTGCGTTGAAAGTCGATAAATTGCAAGATTTAATTTTAAAATCAACAGAACCACAGATGGTTTTGTTTAATTTATATGATGACTGGTTAAACAGTATTTCATCTTATACAGCATTTTCACGTTTGATTTTATTATTAAGGGCTTTAGATGTTAATCCAGAAAAAGCAAAATTAATTTTAAGACCAGATGGATCAGTTATTACTCAAGAACAACATATTTGGCCAACTTTTACTGATGAACAATGGATTCAAATTGAAACTCAATTACGTGATTTGATTTTGAATGATTATGCTAAAAAACACAATATTAATATTACATCATTAACTCAAGCAGAAATCAGAGATTTAATTTTGGGACAAGAAATCAAAGCTCCATCAGCTAAACGACAAGAAATTGCTGAAATTGAAGGACAAGTTGAAGATGTTAATAATAATGCATTAACAGGTTTGAAAGTTACCACCAAAAATGCACATGGAGAAGATATCATTACACATGTTTCAAGTAATTATGAACAACAAACATTTCAATCCAAGACAGAATGGCGTAAATTGGCACTTTCAGCATCAACTTTACATATGCGTTCCAAAACAATTGATGTTTCCAATGGAGATTTTATTGAAGAAAAAATCACATATGTTATGCCAAATAATTTATTGAGAAAATTTGTTTCCATTGCAGATACAAGATCACAAATTGGAGGTTATATATATGGTAAAGCAGTTGCTGATAATGACAAAGTTAAAGAGATTAAAACTATTGTTTTACCTCCACAAATGGGGACATTGAATTCAATTAAATTGAGTAAATTGGAAGAAAGTGAATATCTAGAGGGTTTAGAATTATTAGGATGGATTCATACACAATCACAAGAATTGAATTATATGTCAGCATCAGATGTCACAACACATTCTAAAATGTTTGCCAATAATGATTTAGAGATGGTTGATATGGTTGTTAGCTTAACTACTGGTTCATTATCAATTAGTTTATTTACATTAACAGAAGATGGTTATAGATGGGGTAAACAAAATAAAAATCTTGAGCTAGCACCAGAAGGTTTCAAACCTTACTTTGGAGAAACTTCACAATTATTTTTAGCTGATAAATTTATGGGAAATTTTTTGGTACCAAGTACAGATGTTTGGAATTATTCATTTATGGGTACAAGATTCAATCCAGAATTAGATTATGAATTGAAAATTGATGTTCCTATTGAATTTTATCATGAATTACACCGTCCTACACATTTTATTGCATTTAATGAGTTGGAACATAAGATTAGTTTAGAACCAGAACAAGAAGATTTGTTTGCATAGAAGTTAGTTGAAGATATTTAATTTCAAAAAATAAAAAAGGAGGATTGATGATGATGGTTATTAATAAATGTTGTACATATTTGATGAAGAGCTTGATAGTTTTGTTATTTTCAAATGATTCAATTTCTCCATTGTGACAACATTTTTTTCATTAAATTTTAAGATAATCTCTTCATTTGTGAAAGTTTCAATTTTATCAGCAAAATCAGGTAAAAGTTTTTCAAATTCTAAGAATTTATATGAAATTGATAATTGAAGAAAATAAATATAAGTTAAAACATTTGAAATTAACTCAGAAATCAAACGATTGAATTTTGCTAACTCATTTTTCAAATCATCATTAATTTTTTCAAATTTATATTTTGCCAATTCATAATGTTTTGTATATCTCAGTAAATTTTGTTCTTGTTTCAAAGTTAATGGTTCTGCTGTATCGTCACTAATCTTGTCTTTCAAACTTTCCATTTCATTAAAATATTTGGAAGTATCTAATAAAGCATATTCTCTTTCTTTAATCATTTGAACAATATTTTTCATGGCAGGATCCATAGATTTGAGAGGATCTCTAATATTATTCAATAATAATTCCAATTCAATTTCAACACTTTTTTGAACCTTAATTGCAGCTTCTTCAAAATGTTTGAATGTGATTAAGTTTTTAGACTTATATTGAGCATCATCCAATAAATTCAAGTTCTTAAATGCTTCAGTTAATTTTTGACTTGAAACCAAATTCTTCTTAACCGAATCGTAGTATAATTGAATGCTGTTGATTAAAGTTTTGATGTTTCTTTTTGTGGTTGTAAATCTATCTTTTAATTGGTTATACTCTTGATCTTGTTCTATTTGATGTCCAATGTTAGCTTTCTTTCTAAAGATTTGAGGTGCTCTGACAATAGTTTTCTTAAAATTGACCCAATCTTTATCAGTTCTTAATTCATGAACAAAACAGGTTAATTTTTTATCAATGTCGTTGAATTGTTCCATAATTGTTTTCAAGACTGTTTTTTATGACAATGGTAGACGACGGTCATTAATGATATTTCCAATGCTCATTAATATTAATAACTACAACATTAAATTATTTGACACAAAACCATTTTGGAGTTTTTTTTATTATTACAAGTTTCTTAGTCATGATTTTACAACATTAAATTAAATAAAAAGCTAACTTTCACTTAATAGTTATAAAGTTGATGCAATCATCTTCGAAGTTGATTATCATATTATTAGAGTAAAACAAGATCTACAACAATATTTCACAAAATAAATTATAATTCATATATCTCAATAATAAAAACCCTATAGTAAAAAACATTAACTAATTTAATACCAAATTAAATGACCCTAGGCATATTGTTCTTCTAACTCTTTAATAGATTTAACAATAATTTCAATCATTTGATCAGTTTCTTCTCTAGTAATAGAAAAAGCTGGTGAGAATAAGGCATGGTCACCTAATTTACCATCTAAAGTACCAGTACCTGGTAAACAGAATAAACCATTTTCATAAGCTTTAGCGCTGAATTTATAAGCAAAAGTCAAATCTGATGGGAATGGTTCTTTAGTGGCTGGATCTTTAACAAATTCAATAGCCCAGAAACCACCAGCACCTCTAACATCACCGACAATTTTAGAAGAAGGGATCAATTTAGTTTTCAAAGTTTCACCAAAATAATTACCTTGAGTTTTAATGTTGGCAATTAAACCATCTCTTTTAACTTTTTCTTGAACAGCTAAACCAACAGCACAGTTAAAGCCATGGCAGTGATAAGTTTGAGCACCTGGAAGACCGACTTTCTTCTCTTTGAATAAATCCATAAGTAATGGAGAAATTAAAATACCAGCTAAAGTAACATAACCAGCACCTAAAGTTTTGCCAATAGTTTGAACATCTGGTCCTTCTTGATCTTCCATAAATTGTTCCCAAGCATGTAAAGAACCACATCTTCCCATACCACTCATAACTTCATCTAAAACAAATAAAGCACCATATTTTCTACAAATTTTTTTACAACCATCTAAATAACCTGGAATTGGTGGGTTACAACCAAAAGTTGAACCGGTTACAGTTTCACAAACAAAAGCAGCAATAGTTTCAGGACCATTTTCAACAAAAACATCTTCTAAATTTTGTAATAAACGATCTTTATATTGTTCTAAAGTTTCACCTTTTTCTTGTAAACGATATGGATAAACTTGTTGAGCTTTAGGAGTGATTGAAGCTGGTAATAAAATATCAGTGAATTCAACTTTTCTAATGGTATCTGATAAAGATAAAGCACCAATGGTAAATCCATGATAAGATTGTTTTCTTGAAATGAATTTAACTCTTTTCAAATCACCATTAGTGATGTGATATTTTCTAACAATTTTCATCATGTTTTCATTTGATTCAGAACCAGAACCAGTGAAAGTAGCAGCAGCAAATGCATTTGGAGGAGAGTTATCAATGATAAATCTTGCTAATTGTTCACTTGGCTCATTTGAAGTTGTAACTGGGAAAGTATAGATATGACCTTTTGCAGCATCAGCCATAACTTGTTGAATTTCTTCATCACCATGACCAACTGAAGAAACAGCAGCACCAGAAGAGGCGTCTAAAATAGTTCTTAATTCACCAGTTTTTGGGTCTTTAACTTTAATGTAGACACCTTTACCACCAACGGCAACAGGTAATGCGTTAAAAGCAGTTTGTAAGATAACAGAGTCGGATTTGGTCATTTTGATTATAATTGAAAAGTAATGGATCAAATGGTCAAGTTTCAGCCAGCACAACAGGAAGTACCAGTTTATATAGTTGAGCAATGAGTCGTTGAATAGTGATGAGATAAAAAGGCACCGGACCTCGTTTTCCTGATTTTTCAACTAATTTTCAATTTTATCGCCTTATCAGTGTGAATTTCCTGATTGGGTGAAGCGCAGTGAATTGTTTGATTTGAAAGAAGTGATGAATCTACAAAGGTGAAGCAATGTGATTATAGAAAGCTCGAAAGAATAAGCTGATGAGGGGGTCATTATTTATATGAATCATGACTGTTTTATCAATCTTGAGTAATATATAAAAAAATATTATAATATTTAAATAAGATTTTATTTCACGTGACACAATTTACAAGTAATTTTTGACTAATTGATTAGGTCATTTGAGTACCTAATCAATTACATAATATTTGACTAATTTCTTATTAATAAGCTGCGCCACAAAATAAAATATGACTAAGCGTTGACATAGTTTTTTTTTTTTTTTTTTTTTTTTTTTTAGATTTCTTTATAGTTTTATAGAATTTTCTGGTTTTAAACACATCATCAATTTTATTTCAAAATTTATAAAACTACAAAATTACAAGAGAGTGAACTTAGTTCTGAAGAATGAAAATACCGCTGTTTCAATTACTCACTGGGGTTTTGATCACGTCAACTGCTGCAGGAAGACTCACACCTGTCGAGTTCAATGAGAAATTGTCAGTTTTAGAGAAATCTTTATCAGCTGAAGGTCCATCATTATCAATTCTAGACGGGTTTGATAGTCTAATAAAAGACTCATCTGATCAGGATCCTGCTGTACTATCCAAAATATATTTTAGAAAAGCATTGGTAGAATTGTCTTTGGGAAAAGAATTGAATTCTATCAACAATTTACAAAAATCTTTGGAATTAAATAAACATAATGATTTTGTTAAAAAAAAATTATTGGAATTATGCTTGAAAAATGGGTTGTTTGAAAAAATAAACTCATTGGAGGCCTCTCAAATCATTTCAACTAAAGATGAAGATTATATAAACACTTTATCAATTTTAAATGAAATCCTCAAATCTTCTAGTTCCGGTTCAATTGAAGATTTAAACAAATCCATTGACTTAGCTCCATACAGTGCAGACTTACGTTTGAAAAGAATTGAACTATTAACCAAACAACTTACAAATGAAAATCAATACCAATCTTTTATTGATATAATTAATGATTATTCAATTTTAATTAAAATCAATCCAGTTAATTATTCCAAATATTTTAATAAAATCTCAGAAATATATTTGTTTGGTTTAAATGAATTCAACAATTCATTAAATTTCAACAAAAATTGTCTTCATTATGATATGGATAATTCAGATTGTAAAAAAAATTCTAAATTTTTGAATAAATTTAGTGAAATTTTAACATCTTTAGATAATTTCAATAAAATTTTTAGATCTTGGAATGAGGATAATGAAGATGATAATGATATCATACAACCAAATGAAGAGTTGGTGAAGAAAACAATTGATCAATTAACAAATAAACAATTTTTCTTGAAAATTAGAAGAGAAAATGAATCATTTAAAGATAACCTAAATTATCTTCAACACAAATCTCAAACTTTCAATAAAATTTATAATTTGAAATTCAACAATTTTGATATAACATTGCTCAAATCTAGAGTTTTAAATGCATTTATTAATAAAAACTCTAAAGATTTGATTGCTAATGCCAAACAATTAACTGAATTGGTTCCTGAAGAAAAAGAGAAATTTATACCAATTGTATTAACAATGGTGGATAAAGACTTAAAATCAAATAAATTTCAACAAGCTAAAACATTATTAGATAAATTACCAAAAAACTCCAAAAAATTAAACTATTATAAAGAACGTGTAAATATAATTCAACGTCATGAACAAGAACAACAAAGACAACAGCAACAAAGACAACAACAACAATTTTATCAACAACAACAACAACAACAACAACAAAGACGTGCAAACTCAAAACCTAAAAATGATTATTATAAAATTTTAGATGTTGATAAAAATGCAGATGAAAAAACTATAAGGAAAGCATATCGTGAAAAAACTAAACAATTTCACCCAGATAAATATAAAGGTGAATTATCTCAAGAAGAAATAGAAAATAAAATGACTCAAATTAATCATGCTTATGAAGTTTTATCTGATTCTGAAACAAGAAGAAAATATGATTTAGGTGAAGATCCAAATGATCCTGAATCTGGTCAACATCATCATCAGCAACAACAACAACATCATCACCATCAGTTCCATCAAAGAGGTAATCCTTTCGGTGGACAACATTTCGGTGGTGGAGGTTTTGGTAACTTCCATTTTAATTTTTAGATAATCAACTTTTATTACATATCATTTTTTTTTTTTTCATTTTTTGTTTTTTTTTTTGTTTTTTAATGTTTTTGTCAATGATATCAAATAAGCATGGTGTTTGCTACTATTTTAGAATCAATAAATCATCAAATTTATAGTTATGATTTTTGTAAGTTCAATAAACATATAGCAAAATTTTACATTTTGAAATCTTGAAAAGTTTTTGAGATCTTATTATATTTTTGAAACATCTTAATTTTATTTGATTTTGGAGATCTTTTCAATGAAAACTATAAAAGAGTCAAATAGTCTACTGCTTTATTTTTATTTTTATTTTTATTTTTTTTAGTTTGATAATCATTTTTCCAAAACCAAACTTTAAATCAATAGTTTGTCTTTAAAATCATTCTTGTGGAGTTTCCAAACAAGAACTTATATGTTGTGATGGAAATCGTGTTCAATCGATAATTAATGAATGTCTTGAATTAAATCAAGATGCAACAATAATTTTATCATCAAAATTCTCACATGAAAATATTAATTCAATTGAAAAAAATGAAGAAAAATTAGAATGTAATAAACAACAACATTGTGTTTTGATTGAAGAAGAAAGAGTTAGAGTTAAATATGATGATAGAAATTTAAGTCAAATTGAAGTAATTGTTAGATCAAAAGAATGTCAAGAAATTTATAATGGTAAAACTCAAAATAAATTGATTGATGAATTGGCTTATCATTTAAGTACTCTGATTCAAAATCAAAATGATCAGTTTATAGAATCGTTGGATTTAAAATTACAGAAATATGGATATAAAATTAATTCTGTAGATGAAGAGGAAGAAGATAAAGAACGACAACCTGAAGTTTTATCTAATGCTTCGACGATGTATGAAGATCCGTTCTATTTACAACTGAAAATCATGACTAGACAACTCAAAAGACAAAATGAAGAAGCAGAACAACATTTTAACCCTGATCAAGAATTATCTAGATATGGTTATTTCAGCGAGATTAGAGATAATAAACCTTATGATCCAATCCATGATTTCAAAAGAGTGTTGTTCAAAATTAAACAAAGATCAAAACCAAGTTTTCGTTCATCAATCCTCAGATTTATTGAAGCTCATTATTATATATTTTCAAAGTTTTCAAAAAAGGTGTTCATTATTATAACTTTTTTTTTCTCATTGTATCTTATTACTATATAATTCTTTATCGATTTTGATCTCTACGAGTCTACAACTGTAGTTGTATAACTTGATGTGTTGTATTAGTAATGTTCAATCAAAAATATTATGATGAAATAAGAAAGTTCTTTTTAAATATTTTAAATGATCAAGAAATCACCTCTGTATTTGAATTCGTAATTCTTATTAGTCAAGCTTGAAACAGCTTGTCTCTCTGGAAAGTCAGATAAATCTTTTGCATAAGTGGCAACACTATGAGCAATCAACTGGGTGTTTGTCAAAAAAGCATCCCATGCTAAATTGGAAACATCATCACACAATTGATGATAACATTTATCTAAAACTTTTCCATTAGCAGAGTTTTTACCTTCAGCACCGGCAGCAATACCACCACCTGGAATATTATTTTGGATGAAACCAACATAATCAGATCGACCATCAAATGGAATTAAAGTCCAATTCAATCCTTTTTCTTCATACCAATCAATATATAGATTTCTGATTTCTTCAGATCCAACAGGATCAACAGAATTAGATCCATTATAAACTTGGTATTCAAAATTTGGTGAAGCCATCATATCATAATCCATAAACAATCTGATTTTGGCATTTTCTTCTGGAGTTAGTTTTGAAGTATAGTAATTAGAACCCAATAATCCTTCTTCTTCAGCAGACCACCAAGCAAAACGGACAGCATTATTAACTTTGTAGTTAGTCAATTGTTTAGCAACTTCCAAGATGGAAAGAGTACCACTACCATCATCATTGATACCTGGACCTGCTTCAACAGAATCACTATGAGCACCTAAAGCAACAACGTTATCATGGTCACCATGAATGGTTTCAGCAATAATGTTAGCTGTCTTAATTAAGCCAACATAAGAATCAATATTGATAGAGGCCAGCACTTTAGCACCTTCATTTCTTCGCAAATATTCAATAATTTGTAAAGCAAAATCACGATAAAGACCTAAAGTTCCCACAGTGGTGTTAGTTGGAGTACCTAAAGTACCTGGCATAAGTGAATGACCATTATCAGGGACATTGTTGTAAATAATGGCAGCTTTAGCACCAACCAAACCAGCAAGAGAAGATTTATCACCAAAAGAGCAAACACCTCGTTCAATTAAAGCAATCTTTGGGGAACCTTTTGCTTTGAAGCCATCGTAATCCTCTCGATTACAACCTTGATTTTTAACGACAAAGATTTCACCGTCTGTGACGTGAACAGGAGGAGTCAATTGGAAAGGTTTGATATCAATATCTTCGACTTCTTTACCACTAACAGTCAAATTGTAGCTAAAAACCTTCCCATCTAAGGCTCTAAATTCTTGTGTAGTCCAAGTGTAATAGTGTTTCATTTTATTTAATTGGGACAGGACCCAGTTGATGGTACGCCAATGACCTGGAGAACCAATAACTCTGGTAGGATGGCCATATTTGCTTGTGGAAATTTCAGCTATCTGGTAAAGAAGATGCGCAGAGGTATTCAATGCTTCTAAAGTGATGGAGTCTTGTAATTTCTGGGAATCCACCAATGGCAATGACTCGTAAGAAGGATATTCAGGTTGAGATTCAGGCAGAGACAAAACGTCTTGCAGCTCGTTGGAAGTCAGGTCTGGCAGCACAAAAGCATTGATGAGAGCGAGTGGCGCTGCAAGGGCAGCTAGAAAAGCGACAGTTTTCATTGCAGCCAATTGAGAAGGGTCGTGAAGAAAGAAATGAAATGATAAGAAATTGATTAATATTGATAAATATTTTTGATAATTTGGGTTTTTTTGGCCCTAACAATCATAAAATTGTGGTTTTGTGGTTTTTGTGGTTCGAAGAGACAAGTTCTAACTAGAAAGTTTGGTCATTTATGCCAGTGGCTTATAAGTTTGTACTGGATGGCTACAACTAGTTTTCAAAAACAAAAAGTGTGCTTTAAAGACAAATAATTTCTGTTTCCATAGACTTTTGAGAATATTTTTGAGAAGGCGATGAGATCTTTCTTCTGTTTGCAGCTACTTCATCATAGAGATGAGTTGAAAAGCAAGTATAAATTGAACTTCTTAATTTAATAATTTTTCTCTTCTTTTCCTTCCTCTCCAACCAATAACTTAAAAAAGTTGTTCTCTATAGAATGTCTTTCAGAACTTTAACAGCAGCAGAGTTTCTCAAAAACTGCAACACAGACATCTCTGTTCAGTACAACCATAATGGTAAACCAAAAACTTCCGTCTATAGTTACAGATCAAACGGGTCCAGCTTAGAACAAATCAAAGTTCAGTGTATGCTTAAAGTTATCTGTGAGTTTCTTGAAGAAAACAACAAAACGTTCCTTCAATTGACACCACAAGACAATAAACTATTTCAGGAGCGTTGCTTATCGGAGCTTGAAGAAGTGCTGGGAGGTTTTGAGTTCCCAATGGCTGTTCCAGTGGGAAAAACTTCTCATGAACCAAAACCTGAAATCAAAAATGCAGTTTACGAGCCTGTCCAAGCTGATTCAAGTACTAATCAAAATGACGATGAATATAATGACCACGACTTGGGTTTGTCAGACTCCGAGACTCTTGTCTTTACTAAAAAAAACACACTCGTCAACAATTTACATATGATGAATCCAGTTATCAATGAAGCTTCTCTTAACACAAATCATCAAGAAACACACCATACAACAGATAACGGTACAATAATAAATAACACAACCAAAGACGATGATGATGCGACACTTGTCTCAATCTCTGCTAATCGTAAAAAACCTTCTTTCTGGAAAAAAGTGAGAAAACAGTGGAAACGTTGTCGCTGCACAGTGGCCGTCACCACAGCAGCTTTCTCTTTTACTGCATTCTTATATTATCTCATGCTTCTTGCTATTATCGTTTAAACATATCAATATTTGTGTCTATGTGTGTAAAGCCATAATAAGATTTATTTTCCATTATCGCTCTTCAATTTCTCTAAAACACTACTGATTTCTTTCTTCAACTCATCAGACCCAATTGTGCTGCTTTTGACCTCTTGGTCAAACAAATCGTAGACATTCTCGAGTTCTCCAAAATCAACATCATTTGCAGTATTATTACCATTCACTTTAAGAGCATCATTTGCGCCTGTTTTTTCACCAAGTTTCCCCTGCTCTTGACGACTTAGTGCTCCTCCAATCAATGCAGCAAGTTGACCTCTGTTTTTAAGCAACAACTCTGGGTTCTTCTCAACGATTGCAGTCACAATCCTTTTAATGGTTTTCAATAATTCTTCATGAGCTTCACTTGCTTGAAAATCCTTCAAAATGGCGTCTCTTTTTTGGTCAAAGTAGCCTTTCCTTTTGTAGGCAATGCTCAACGCTTTGGCTTCATTATCAACCATCTTTCCCTCTACCATTTCTTTAACTGTTTATGAAATAAAAATAAAAATAAAAATAAAAATAAAAATAAAAATAAAAATAATTTTTTTTTTTTTGTTTTTTTTATACACAATTAAGGCACCACCAACAAACCCACAAAATGTCCATCAATTCAGCACGTTTGCCACGGAATCACACAACACAGCACATCAAAAAGCGTGAAATATCATCCAATTATCTTAAACTGCTTTTTAACGAGCTTGAAACATCAACAGACGCCATTTTATCATCTTCAAATGATAAATTTCCAGTTCAAAGCTATCAACGTCTTTACAAATCAGTAGAATTCTTATGTCGTGATAGAGTGCAGTCTCTGCTAGCAAAAAACTTGTTCAGCCATTTGGAACGATTGGTTGATTCTTTAATAAAATCTTTAATAGCTGAATTCGATACTTTTATTCTGCCAGTGGAAAAAATGACATTTTTCAATCAAACGTGTGATATTCTGAAGGTAAAAACTGTTCAGATTCAAAGAGTCTACATGTTTTTGGATAGGACATATCTATTGAACCATCCATCAAAATTAACTATTGAGAAACAAGTCGAGGAATTTATGCATAAAAAACTAAATATTGATACAATTTCAGGAAGATTTGATTCAATATTAGTCAAACTTTTTTTGGAGATAAAGTTAGGAGACATTGGCGAAAACAAGTTTTTGGAATTGTTAAAAAAATCGTGGGAGAATTTAGACAAGTTTGTGTCAATTGAAGTTGACAAAAAGTTGATGCGTTTTTTTGAAAAATCATATTCAGACTATAGACGTGCTGTATTGAACAAGCAGGCACCAGAGAATGCCTGTGATGTTATGATGAAAACTATTGAACTAGAAAATGAGGCTTGGATACAAATATTGGGAAATCAGGAGAAGTTGTATCGACAAATCAAAGAAATTTTAGTATTTGACTTGTTTTTTTTTGATTATGATAAGACATTAGATTTGTTATCACCAATGTTTTTTCATAAGAAGTTTAAAACAATTGCTAAATTGTACAAATTTGTCCAGAACGCACAGATTATCGTTTTAGAAAAAGAAATACAAGATATATTTAAGTTCTTATCAAAATTTGCTGATAATTGGGGCAAATGTATACTGGAATTTATCACCACTTTGATCATTACTTATGAAAATGATAACTTAATTGAAAGATTAATCAAAGCCAAAAAAAATCTTAACCTTTTTATACTGAAATCTTTAGATAATGAACCAAAAGTTGAGTTTAAAACAAGAGAGTCGTTTCAAAACGCCATTTCTAATTCATTTCAAACTAGAAAGATTGATATCAGACCTAAATTGCTAAAATATATTGATGCATTTATGAAAAGTTATGATGTCTCGAACAAAAATGTTGATTCATTAGAATCAGATGAAAATATTCAAAATATTATTTTAATTTTCAATTCAATAGTCTCTAAAAATGAGTTCTTAGAATCATTTAAAAAAGACTTATCCAAAAGATTGATATTTAAAACATTCAAATCACTTGAATTAGAAAGAACTTTGATAAATCAACTAATCAAAATAATGGGTGTTGATAATTGTAAAAATCTTAGAATCATGATTGATGATTATTCAAATAATGATTTATTGATCAAAGAATTTCAATCTTCATCAACATATGATTCCTCGTTATCTTTCGAATTTCAACCTTTAGTTCTTAATAATTCCGCATGGCCAAATCATCCACCAAAATCATCAGTCATTTTAAATGATGAACTATCATCAGTCTTATCAAATTTCAAAAATTTTTATCAATCAACCAAAACCAGAAAACTTTTGAAGTGGTGCTTACCATTGAGTACAATGACAATTAAAGCAGATTTCAACAAAGGTGAGAAATATCTTCAAGTTTCAACATCTCAAGGTTTAGTGATTTTATTATTTAATGATTTCAGGGAATTAAGTTTTGATGAAATCAAATTCAAATTGAATATGGATTCTCAAACTTTGTCAAGTGTTCTTTATTCTTTAACTATGGAGAAATCTAAAATTCTACTTAGAGACACTAATTCAAATAAATATTCAATCAATGCCGATTTTTCATTCGGTAAGAAGATCATTAAGATTAAAAACATTCCGATGAAATTGAAAAACGATATTTCAAATTTAGATCAAGATCCAGAATTAGCCGAAAAAGATGATCAACCAATGTATCCAAGAGATGATGAAGAAAGAATAAATGCCTATATTGTCAAAACCATGAAAAAAAAGCAAAGTTTGAAACATGATGAATTGATC
>JAJLVW010000005.1:140584-179021 GCA_030570535.1 Starmera pachycereana
AAAAAAAAAAAAAAAAAAAAAAAAAAAAAAAAAAAAAAAAAATTCGATTAAAATCGATTTTATTTGCTTTTAATGGTGGCAAAAAATACTTTGAAATTCTAATTTGCTTTGATTTGAATGTTAGCCGGCGATGACGACGACGATGAGGTGGATTTTTTATTACGAATACACACAATATCAACATTACTACCATCGACATTGTTTTATCAAAATCACTTTTTAAGATATTGAGTATCCTAATTTTGTGATTGAATTGACCGAAAAGTATAGAATATGTGGTGTTATTATGTTGTTATTCAATGCTTTAATATGTGAAGTATGATTAAGGTGTATCAGAAAAGGTTGTCAATCAACTGATCATTATCGATGCCTCACTGAATAAGAGTATCAGAGAATTTTGTTGATAGACAAACACCAACATTAAATCAAAACTGTTGTTGATTCAAAAAAGAATAAACATAATTCAAATCATCATTACGTTGGAGGTTGCGGAGGACCCACAATACAAAATTTGAAATTTTCAAGTTCAGAGGAGCAATAAGTTATACTCAATTTTATCAGGTTTCTTTGATCCATGTATTTAAGGAACTTCAAAAGAAGCTAGAAAGAGCAAAGAGAGCAGAAAGGAATTAAAAGAAGTTTTAAAGTACTATATCTTGAAGATTAAATTAATAGATGGTTTCGGTATTAAAAATCGAAAGACATCTATTCGATGATATTTTGATGAACAACAAGTTGGGGTCGAGGAGCTTCTTCAACAGTTGGATGATGGTAAAATTGGATGATCAACTATATGGCGAACAAGAATTTTTTTAGAGGTTTTAGGTTCAAGCTTAATGATACCAACCGAGACCAATATGATTAAATTCCGGTTATTGTGATTGGTGTTCATTATGTTAAGATGAATCATTAATGACAAGAAAGATGATCAACTGCAAGCATCACATGGAAGGTCACCAACACCTAATTCTACAACAGTGGGTATTGACAATTGTTTTGAAGATACACATACCTTTAGTGAAGAGCAAAATGGAGAGTTATTCCATCATTATCTTAATGAAATGAAACAGTTCGACATGAAAATCTCCGGAGAGGAGAACAGAATATATTATAGCCCAGAGATTTGTTTATAGACACTACCAGAACAATGATATTGTGAGGGTGCGGAAATGTAAACGGCATACTTTCGATATATATATAAAATGTATTGATATTTGGTTGACGAAAAAGAGAAAAAATGTCTTTCCATTATGCTTTCAAGTTGCTTTGGATTTGAATCTAGAGATCCTAAGAAGTATTCATTCAAAATTAACTGGCACTGATCACAGGTGCGCCTTGAGAGTAGTATTGAAGCTTGAGTTTTTGCTGCATAACGAGTATTTCAAATAAGATGAAATGAATAAGTGGTTGGTGATAATTAAAGATTGAATTACTATAACAAAGCTGGTTGTTTAGGATTTTAGGTGTGTAGTTCTTTTTGAATAATAGCTCGCTTTTTAACGGACATTTTTTTGTAGCCAGATTTATAAAAAAAACGATGGCAAAATATTTGTTTTGTTTTGTTCTGTTTTTGAGCTGTTGATAAACAGAGACGAAAATGAGCAGAGAGGAATTACAATTGGCTCTCAGCATTCAGCAGAGACTGCAGCAGGTGGAACAAGGTGGGAATGCTGCACTGGTTGAAAGAGAAATCGAGGATTTTATAGGTAAAATAGCCTTCAACAAAACGATTTTTCAGCATTCAAGTGATGAACTAAATCAGTTGGTTTTAACAGCAGTGTCTGTGCTTTACAACTCTGAGCTGGAAATAGATTACGATTTGGTGATTGAGATGATCTCACAGGTGCTACTCAATTACAAGTTTGACGACGTGGAAAAGATTTTAAGCATAGATCAACTCATTGAAGCTTTAAGGTCACCGAGTGAAAATTTACAAGTGTTAGCTGTTAAAATTGTTTCAAAAGCATCGCCACCAGATATTTTGGCCCATAATGCTCTTGTTCTTCAGATATTATCATTGATGGCTACAGTCTCAACCAAAGTTCAAAATGAAATAGAAAATTGTTTCAAAGTGTTGATTTATAACCAGTCAATTAGAAAACTTTTATTATCTGGTGAATGTTTGGAAACTTTATATGAATTGAAAAATCATCAGGATACACTTGTACGCTGCAGATTCTATGATTTCATTACACAAATTTTGCCATTTGTTGATGAAGATGAAATTCATAAAGATTTATATCAGGTTGAGGAAGGTTTCACTAATAATGATATTTTATACACTATTCAATTGATTCAATTTATACAAAATATTTTGCAAATTTGTCAATCATCATTTTCAGATAAATCATGGTTGTTTAATAACATTTTGGATCAAGTGAAAGAGATTGCAAAAATATATACTAAAATTGATGATTATTTTGAAATACAAGCATTTGCAATAACAGACATTTTAGAAGTTTTCAAAAAAGTGTCTTATATTTCAGTCGATATTATGGAAAACTTGAATGTTGATCTGAACAGTTCAGATTTATTGGCAAGAATTAATCCAATTTTTTTAACAAAGTATCATGTTGATCTATTAAAGAACTTGAATTTTTCAATCAACACACTTTCAGTATTTATTAATTTTATAAGTAGGGAAGAATCTTTTATTCTGATTCAAGATAAACTTACTACAACTAAACTATTGAGATTGTCATATTTACAATTAATGGAGTTTTTGATTCATTTAACAGAAAATGAATATAGTACATCATATGTACTTCAAAACTTACCGCAAGTAATGAACTATTTATTGGATGGAACTAAAGTTGTTGAGATGGAATGTATTAAATTAAGAATAATAGTTTTAGAAAATTTGAGCAAATATTCTGATGAGGTTTTAAACGTTTGGAAAGCTCCTATATTGGTGGAATATTATAGAGTTACACAAGGTGGCTCCATAAATGCGGAAGTGACTGTTCAAGATATGGTATTATAGATTTTTCTTAACCAAAAATCAAACATTGACATCAACCAAATTTTAAATGGTTTTTGTGGAGGTTGACACAAATTTTTAGTTATAGAATTTAGATTTCAAACATTTTAACAAAGAACTACAGATATATTTAAGCACACACACACACACAAACTGCTAATAACTTGCTAGAATTGCTATAAAATGTTCCCAATAAGTGATCATCCCAACATAAACAATAGACCAAAACTCATATTATCAACAGGAAAATCTCCAAATAAATTATCTGTTTTTGAGAAACAATTGGCATTAATCAAAACAAGTGAATTAATCAAGAAATATCAACCACAAAAGAAAAAAGCTAGATATTTCAACATTGCTTTCAACACCAAACATCAAATAATGAAATTCAACTTCAATCTCAATGCTAGAAAATTACCTAACAATTCACCAGTTTCACCAAAACCTAAATCAGGTAGTACAATTATTGGAAGTTCAAATTCACCAGTTAAATCAGTTGCAATTGGTCATTCTCAAAAATCAATTTTCAAAGATAAATCATTTTCAAATCCTGCATTTTATGATTATTCAATTAAAAGTGGTGATGAATCTTCAACTGTTTGTGATGAGAAACCTAAACCGGTTAAAAAAAAAACTTTCATTCAATCAGCTATCTACAATGTTTTTATATTTATTTCATCATTAGATAAAGAAAATGTTTTAAGTTTATTTGATTTGATTTTGAATTTTGGCTTATTCTCTTTAACAGTATTCGGTGGAGAAATTTTAAGAGTAAATTTAAATTTGTTTATTTTTTTATCAAATTTTATCATATTTACTTCAATTCATAACTCGTTTTATGATAATAAAGGGTTTTTAAAACAAAATTTAATTAGAGAATTAATTTTTTCCAATGCATCAGTTTCCATTGAAATTAAAAGAATTTTATCAACTTCATTGTTTTTAATTCAATTGTATATTTTGATTGCATTGTTTAAGATTGCAGCACTTTTCAAAAATACCTGTTTGGTATCAGATGAATTGAATAGAATCTCATCATTTTCATTGATGAGTTTAGGGATAGCAATGATTTGTTTATGCTTAAATTTGACATTTATTTCAATTCCAGATTTCCAAAAATTTTATTATAGCGAAGAAGTTGTTACTACTAAGATTTTTGAACAAGATGTTGATGAAGAACATATTGACAGTGCTAAAACTATGGTTGATGAATTATCCACATGATGTTAAGATTCAAGATCTAGAGATTAAAAATAATATATTCTTCAGGTTAAAAATGTAGTACGAAATATATTAATCGGTGAACACCAAGGAAAGCAAGTAAAGAAAGCTAAAAAAAATTGAGAAAAAAGCAGAAAAAAAATCTAAGTTGCAAAACTTGGTTGGAACTTGGAAGTTGGAACTCAGAAAATCCCAAAAACAAGAAAAAAAAAAAATTAAAAACAAACAAACCTGGAAATTTGAAAAAGTGTTTCATCTACAAATTGTAAACAGCGCAACGCAACAACTTGCCATTGCAACCACAAACAGCCCGGTGCTTTACTTAGAAACAGGTATACCAGACAGCAAGTTGCACTGCCTTTCTTTCCTTTTTCGACAAGTGAACTCTATCTTTTTTCTTTAATTTTAGTCTATTTGCCTTTTCATCTTCAACTCCATTTTAGTTTTAATTCTAATTAAGTTTAAAAAAAAAAAAAAAATCTTTTTTCCATAATTCACTTAATTTGATCATGTCAAGTCTCTCTCAAAATTACTATCTCAAGCAATTAATATCTAATGGAGTGTGGGACTAAGAATCAATGATTTCTAACTTATAAGATTTGATTGAATTTAGTTAGTTAATTTCTAAAACTTTGATTTTGCGGTTTATTTTTTATTTTTTTTTGTCAGATAACTTATATTAAGGAAGAACTAATTACTAAACGTGTACTCTTTATGGTCCATTTTTTTGTTATAACTTAAGGAGTCTGCCTACTCGGCCAGGGCAAGGCAAGGGAAGGCCAGGCGAAGAGAAAAGGAAAAAATAATGAACTCTCAAAAATGAAGGATGCGAGGTTCGAACTCACGCGGACAACCGTCCAGTAGATCTTAAGTCTACCGCCTTAGACCACTCGGCCAACCCTCCATAAGATAATTGGCGTTAAACTTGTTTACAACACACTGTGTATTTTCTGACTAAGACAGTACGTAATACAAATCTAAATTATATTGGAAAAAAAAAATTATGAGTTTGATCTAAGTTCAAAACTCTTAATATCAAAAATGGAGATTCATTCATCGAAAATTGTATTTCTTTAAGTCTATTTAGTTAGTACTAATTGAAGAGATCAAAATATCAGAAAAAAGTCTACATTGATAATTATTTCTTAAACAAACTCATAAACTAGTTGTATTAACTATTGAACAACTTTGATACACATAAATAAAATAAATAAAATAAGTCAAACTTAAAAGATAATACCAGCAGTACCAATATTTTTAGCATAAGTTTCTGGTGATAGATAATTATAAGGAACATTTAATTTTTTAGCAACTTTTGCTCCTAAATCTTTATCAATCAAACCCCAATATTGAGGAACTTGAGATTTAACCTTTTCATTAGAAACATTTGCTGAAGCTCCAATGATATTCTCAACAAAAGTTTCACGATCTTTATCACTGAAAACATTCAAATACAACTCTCTTGGTTGTTCCAAATCTAATTCAGATAATCCTTGTAAAGTGTAATAACTTTGTTTACCCCAAATGATTTTTTCATGTTCACGTTTCTTAAACTCATCCTTCTCTTTAGCTAATGCTTCATCTTCAGCTTGTTTTGTAACAACTCCATAAAAATCATTCAAAGAATCTCCTGTTTTATTCAAAGCACTCAAACGCTCACCTAAGGCAATGTAATTTGGAGCATCGTTTTGAGTGACAATGACGCCAGAGCCAGCTTTTTGATGATTGCCAGCTTCATAAGGACATGCATGTTTTGGAAGGTAATTGACACCAGAACCAGCATTAGAAGCGTTAGGATTAAATGGACAACCTCTATTGATTGCCAATTGTTCATAATTGACACCTAATCTATAACGTTGAGTATCAGGATAAGAAAAAATTCTTGATTGTAAGACAGGATCATTTGAAGCTTCAATACCTGGAATCAAAGTTCTTGAAGGACTGAATGCAATTTGTTCAATTTCTTCAAAATAATTGTTGACATTACGATTCAAAGTGATCTTACCAAATCTTCTTAACGGAAATTCTTTATGAGACCAAACTTTAGTTAAATCATTGATTGAATAACGCAATCTTTCAGCTTGATCTGGTGTCATTGTTTGAACATAACAAGTATAAGTTGGAAATTTACCTTCTTCAATTTGTTTGTGTAATTTCATTTGATGATCATCTGGAGACGTTGCAGTTAACTCAGTGGCTTCATCTAAAGTGTTTGTAGCAAAGCCATCATCCGCAATGATATGAATTTGAACATAAGTAACATCACCATCTTTATTAATCATTTTATAAGTATGACCAGAATAACCATTCATCGAACCCCAAGATTTTGGAGTACCACGATCACCAAACAAATAAGTAACTTGGTGTAAAGATTCTGGGTTTTGGATCCAATAATCCCAAACCATAGTGGCATCAGATTTTTGATCCAAATTAGTTTTTGGGTTTCTCTTTTGAGATCTAATGAAATATGGGAATTTAGCAGGATCTCTAATGAAAAAAATTGGAGTGTTGTTGAAGACCCAATCATGAGAGCCCCATTCCGTATGGAACTTGATTGAAAAACCTCTTGGGTCTCGTTGAGTATCAGGAGAACCAGATTCACCATAAACAGTACTGAAACGAACAGTCAATGGGGTTTTATAACCGACATTTTGATAAGGTAAAGCAAAAGTGATATCAGATAATGAATCAGTCAACTCGAATTCACCATGTGCTCCACCACCTTTAGCATGAACAACTCTTTCAGGGATACGTTCTCTATTGAAATGGGCCAAATTCTCAGTTAAATGGTTGTCTTGTAATAATAAAGGACCACCAGGGCCAGCAGTTTGAGCACCATATGGATGGTATGGGTAATACCATCCGTTAGCAGTGGTGTAGACACGAGGTTTAATTGTATCAGCAGAAGGCATTGTTAATATAATAAGTAATGATCAAGTATTGAATAAGAAAGGTTGTAAGGTGAATAGGTTCTTAATGTGTGTTTTTATACCATTGTAAAGATGGTTCCCGAACTACCCAATCAACAGGGACAAATTAATAAGGTTGCTCAGCACGATTGAGTTTATAAATTATGACAACATTGAATTTCTGTTAAACGACACAGTGGAGAGATTGAAAAAGTTGCAACTTACAACTTTTGTATGGAATGAAAACTAGAATTGTCTAAATTTGTCAACTCTAAAAATGAAAGTTTGCTACAATTTTTGGTGTTTCAGGATTAATATTTTAGTGTTGAGCGTCTGTCAGATGCCGCAGCTGCGTGAAGTTACGTAGCCGACGACTCGACGACTCGACGACTCAACTCTCGGTCATAAAAGGTTGAATTGTAAATTGTACTCATTGCTCATTGGAGTGAACTATTGGCTTTCATGAATCAATTCTCATTCAATGATTCATTGATCCATTCCATATTCTAAGTTAGTATCTATTTAATAGTTGGGACCTAGATATCAAGCAAAAAAATTATTAACAGCTAAGTTAGTCATGTGATACACCACCTCTGAAATCAGTAAATAAATTACAACTAAATTACGTAATACACTTTAGTCATGTGACAATACACTTAATACCTCACGTGATGACCACCAGGGTTTCTAAAATTTTCTACTACTGCATAACCTTCAAAGTACAAAATGTATAAACTTCAGTAAGAAATTAATATAAAGCTGGAAATTGATCCCTTTTTCTTTCTATTTCAAGTCCGACATCTCATTCCACCGATCAGCCAGCGATCATTGTTTCAAGTCCACAGGCAATTGTTCAGCCATTCAACTGTTTAATTGCATTTTCAACTTGCATTTTCAATTAGACATAATACTACAACAATGAGCCAAAGTATAGTAAACTTACTCATCAGAGATGATGTTCCACAATGTGACACTTCAAATGAATACGATGGGAAAGACGGGCTAAGAATCCTCTCAATCTTTATGATTCTAATCTCTTCTTTCATTGGAACTTTTTTCCCTCTTTTATCCTCCAAATTTTCATTTATAAGACTACCAGAACTTTGTTGGTTTTTAGCAAAATTCTTTGGTTCTGGTGTCATTATAGCAACAGGATTTATGCATTTACTGGAGCCAGCATCTGATGCATTATCTAATGAATGTCTTGGTGGTACATTTGCAGATTATCCTTGGGCTTTTGCCATCTGTTTAATGTCATTATTTGTTCTATTTTTCACAGAAATTATTGCTCATCATTACGTTGCTAAAGCTTCAATGGACTCTGATCAATCTTCTCATTCTCATTTTGGAAATTTCGTTAAAGAAGATGATGATGAAGAAATTGAACCAAAAATTGAAACTATCCCAATTAATGAAAATAAAAAATTATCTGCTAATATCCCAGGTGCTAACCATTATTCTCATGATGTTGAACATCAAGGTGGTCCAAATCATACTCATGCAAAGGAAAAATATTTGAATCAAATATTGTCAGTTTTTGTCTTGGAATTTGGTGTTATTTTCCACTCAGTTTTTATTGGATTATCTTTAGCAGTTACTGGTTCTGATGAATTTAACACTTTATTCATTGTGCTAATATTTCATCAAATGTTTGAAGGTTTAGGTTTAGGTACAAGAATTGCTGAAACCCCATGGGATCAATCAAGAAAATATACGCCTTGGTTATTAGCACTAGGTTTCACAGTTACAACCCCAATTGCTGTCGCCATTGGTATTGGTGTAAGACATTCTTTTGTTCCAGGTTCAAGAACAGCTTTGATTGCTAATGGTTGTTTTGATGCGATTTCTGCCGGTATTTTGATTTATACTGGTATTGTTGAATTAATGGCTCATGAATTTTTATATTCAAATCAATTCAAAGGTCATCATGGTCTTAGAAAAATGCTGGCTGCTTATTTTGTCATGTGTTGGGGTGCTGGTCTAATGGCACTTTTAGCTAAATGGGCATAAGGCAGGATTTTTTTTTTTATTATTAGCATTAAGCATCAACTATTGATTTTAATTTTTGTCCATTTATTTATTTACACTGTATTAATGATAGAAAAAAAAGTTTACTTATTAAACTGTTATATTACTGTTACATTAATTTCCACCAAATTTCTATTTCTATTTAGTTTTTTATTTCAATGAGTACTGTACCATTATTATGATTCAAGTTTCTATATTGGTCGTATTATTAAGATATTATTTATGGTAACTTTCCAGAAGACTTCGTCCCTAGGATAAGTATTCAAGGTTGTAATATTATTGAATTATACATTCTAGTTCTTATAATTATGTATATTCACACTATCCCGTGAGATGCTTAGAGAACTATTTAAAGGTTCAGAAGATTCCCAATTTTTGTATAGTTTTGTATACCATCGAGAATTATACATACTGATCATTTGTTATTATCACTATCACAGTAACATCTTATTCTGTTGTATTAGTGATATCACCTTACCACACACTTAACACTAACGCAACAGTACTTGATTTTGATTTTATAATTTTCTACTGTAACCGGTTTATTAATTTCTATATTACAATATATATGTATTCAATTCAGTTTCATCTATAAACGTATTATTGAACAGTTTGGAAAACTCTCTTTTTAGCAGTTTTCTCAACATTAGCTAATTGTTCATATTCATCAATAAATTCAGATGTATGATTCAATCTCCATTGATTCTCAATATATTTCAAACCTTGGGTATTAAAACCTAAATCATTAATTATAGATTTCAATTCATTTCTGATTTGGGTCTTGACATTTGTTAATTGTACTTTAATATCTTCATTTTTCATACTGTTCAATTCATATAAATTATTTCTGATTAAAAACAATAAAACACGTGTTATGATACTAACATGTTTCTTTAAAACATATTTGTTTTTACTCCATCTTTCAATGACTTTGAAAAATTTTAAAACAAATGAAAATGGTAAAACTAATAAAGCATCATCTAATTGTGCTGGTTTAATTTTCAATAAAGTTTCTAAAATATAATCTGCACCATTTTTATTCAAAGCTAATAGTATTGGATCTTTAGTTGGTTTCATTGGCTGTTCACCAATCTTGTTTTTACTCCATTTTTTATGTTCTTTTTTGTAGGTTTCTTCTTCATCAATGTCTTTATAACCAATTTCTAATGCTTCTAATAATTTTTCACCAGCTTTTAAAGTTTCCATAGTTTGTTTAGTAACAGCAGTAGCTTCATCTTCATCTTTTTCATCATCTAGTTTATTTTCGTCACCTTCTAAAGATTCCAATAATGTTGATTCATAATTCTCGTCCATTTCTTTTTCTTTTTCTTCTTCAATGAAAACTTGATCATCAGTTTCTTCCCATATTCTAATACTATGATCATGAGAAGTTGATGCAACAAATCTACCATCTGTAGAAACAGCAACAGACCAAACCTCACTTTGATGTGCACTTAATTTTTGGATACATTCAAATTTATCACCATCCCAATATTTAACTAATCCATCTTTACTAGAACTGAAAAAATTATGACTATTTGGTAAAAATCTAACACACATGATTGAATCTTGATGTCCAAATATTGATTTGTGACAATCACCAAAATCCAAACCCCAAATCTTAATATTTTTATCTGCTGATGATGTTATAATCATCTTAGAATCATCTGAAATATCAATGGATAAAACTGGTAATTTATGTCCATATAAACTTAAATAAAATTTTAAAGTATCAAAAAAGAAAACTTTAACTGTGTTATCTAATAATGAAACTGCTAAATATCTATTATCTGGTGAAATTTTCAGTGATAAAATATCATCACTTAATTCTAAAGTTTTATTATGAAAAATCTTCATCTTAGGAATTGATCTTTCAGTTCCAGAAATTTGTTCTTGTTCAATTCTGAAATCCCAAAATTTAATTGATTTATCATTTGAACCCGTGACTAGTGACCTACCATTTGGTGTTATATCTAAAGACCAAATAGCTCCATCGTGTGCTTGTAGCGTTTCTAGTAAAGTTGAACTTGCTAAATCATATAATTCTAATTCACCATTTCTTGTACCAACAACAATTAATGTACCACCTGGTAAAAATTTTGTTGATAATGCATATCCACTTTCAAATGTACGTAAACAGTTTGTTGTTGCTGTGTTCCAAATTTTCAATAAACCATTTGATGCTGTAGCTAATAATTTGTTATTATCACTAATATCCATTGCTCTAACATCGGTTCTATGACCTTGAATATCAACGGTAAATGATTTAAGTGGTGGTGATACTTCTTTTGCAGTGAATGGGATGGTGTATAATTCCAAAGTGTTGCTTGAAGTTGATAAAACAATCTCTAATTTAGAGCTTGATGTTGATCCCCAAGTTGCATGTTTGATTTTGAAACCTGATCTTAAAATAGTGAAATTTTGAATTAACATTGACCCTAAAGATTCTTTGATAGATTTAATAATTTCTTCTTCCTCATAACCCTTATCTTTTAGTCTTTTTTCTCTTTTCTTTGTGGCTTTAGCAATTTCATCTTGAGTTCTAATTCTGAATATTTCCACTGTTCTATCAGCATTTTGAATGAAGAATAGTAATTGTGAGTTTGAAATTTTCTTGAATGAAATTTCTAAACCTCTTGATTTACTTTGTTTTTCAAATGAAACTTTCTCAACAACTTTATTTGATTCATTTTCAATGTTAAAATCCCATATTTTAACTTGATTTTCTGCACCTGTTGTAATCAATAAATCTTTAAAAATTTCTAAACCCCAACATTCACCAGTATGAGCAACATGAGTTTCCATACATTGTTGAGTTTTCAAATCCCAAACTTTAATCAGCCCATCTTTAGAAGTACTAACAAGGTATTCGTCATCTGACCAGATACCAGTGATTTGATCTTTATGACTACGTAATTTAAATAAACCAACTTCCCCAACAAGATCCCAAAAAATAATATTTGAATCTTTTGAACCAGAAATCAATTTAGTTCCTTCTTTATCAAATTCTAAAATTGTAACAGCAGATTTATGACCTTGAAAATTAATTAAAACAGTACCTGAAACTAAATCCCAAATTTTAATTGCCCCATCATTATACCCAACAGCCAATATAGTGGTATCTTTGTGATACTTCAAACAACTAATCTCAGCAGGTTTCATCAGCTTCCCGTCAGCAGCACCTGGTGGTAATCCATCCCTTAATCTTTTAACCAATTCACCAGTTTTAATATCCCAGATTAAAATCTCTTCTAGACCTGAAGCAATAACTTGCCCAGCAGATGTTTTTTTTGATGGGGGCAAATACACTATGTTTGCAGATGAAGCAATGACACCAAAAACGGACTTCTGCTCGTAACGCTGGTAAGATTTGACCATTTTAGGAAGCTTAAAATTTATTATTGATAATTTAAATTTGAATCAGAAAATATTTTTTTTTCTTAAAAAAAAAAAAAATTGAAAATTTTAAAAATCGTAGAGATGAGGAGTGGCCGTAACAATAAATCTGCAAAATTTATTTAAATTCAAAACTGTTGACGAGTTGAAGAGTCTGATGAACAGCTAGAAAAGATAATTTACAAGTAGTGTTTGGTCCATTTTCATTAACATTAATTAAGAGAAAAAAAAATCAAACTATTTATTCTGATCAACAGATTTGGAAATACCAATTCCTTGAATTTTTTGAATATGAGCAGGACTTGGATTAAATTTCCTAACAGTTTTAATTTCATCAGATGAATAACCAGGAATACGAATATTCCAATTTTTCTCCAAATTCAATTGAATATCTTTAACATTCAAATTTTCAGATTTACGATGTTTTGCAAGACGACATGCAAATGATGTTACATTAGTAACAAATTCATCTGCTAAATCTAATAATAACACTTCAACATCACCATCAATTGTTGTCTCGCCGTCTCCTTCATCGGCTCCCACTGTTTTAACTAATTCTGTCAGTTTACGCTTAGATAAAACTCTATTACTTTGTAATTCATAAGGTGGTAATTTAGAAATAACTGGTGTAGTGACTGATGGAGCTGATAAAGCAGCACCACCAGTTAAACTTGGTCTGTTTTGATTAACTGCAACTGGAACAATAGGTTTAACTTCAACTTGAGTTGATAATGGAACAGAAGGTGGTGCAGTCTTAAAAACATTGGCAGCTGGAAGATTGTTTGGTAATCCAGAACTGATGGGTTTAGCTGCAGCATTAACTGTTGTGATTGGGGTGTTTGGAGAAGCTGAATCTCTTGTTGCAACATTATTTAATTGTTGGTTTTGAGGAGTTCCAGAACGAGAAGCGTTAACTGCAGCAGAATTAGCTCTGGATTGGATTTGTTGCTGAGAAACAGTCATTGGCTGACCAATTTGCTGTTGTTGTTGAGGTAATCCTTTTGGTAATTGAACTTGAGAATTAGGAACTTGTTGTTTCTTTTGAAACTGGTTTGATTGTGATAATTGATTTTGTTGTAATTGAGGTGATTGACCAAAATTTTGTTGTCCTATATTTTGATTATTTCTTGTTAATGGTAAGGTTGGATTTTGCGAAATTGGTGTACCTAATGGTGTTTGATTGTTACTATTTGGTAAATTATCACCGGCTAATGAAGCATTCAAATCAACAGGTGTTCCCATTTGACCTTGAGGTCTTGGTTGTTGTTGTTGTTGTTGTTGTTGTTGTTGTTGTTGTTGTTGTTGTTGTTGTTGGTGTTGTCTTTGTTGCTGTTGCTGTTGATGTTGTTGTAATTGTTGTGTTAATTGAACAGCAGCTTTTCTGTAAACCAAATATCTTTCTTTCAAAGTCTGTTCTTGTTGTAATACAGCATTCAATGATTCTGGAGGTAATGTTTTTTTGGCTTCATCGATACTTTTCAATTTATTTTGGAACTCATTGATTACCTTTTGCAAGTATTGTAATTGTTGATAAGGGTTTCTGTTTCCATTAGCCAATGGGTTGGTTCCACCAGGTGTGGACATTGGCTGAACCATAGGACTTGGAGAAGCTGTGTTGATCCTTGTTGCTCCTGCACTGGCAGCGGTGTTCTGAGCAAAAGATTGTGGGATTACAGGCGACTGTTGTTGTTGTTGTGTGATTGGTCTTTGAACCTGTTGCTGAGCTAGCTGAGGTGAACTTTGTTGCTGTTGCTGTTGCTGTTGCTGCGAGGGCATGTTCATCATCTGTGAGTTTGTGACTTGATTGTTCATGCTATTGTTTCCGGCCTGTCTTCCTTGCTGTTGTTGCTGGTATTGCATCAAAAGTGCTCTGATACGCTGTGCTTTATTCAAATGGGGTTTACCTTCTGGAGTATCCTGCCCAAGTCTTTTGGCTTCACTGAGCTCAAAGGAGCACTGCTGGATAAGCTTCTGAATCTGTGCTGGCTGAATACCATTAGCACCACCTCCGTTTGGCTGTTCTGTACCTTGTGTACCGTTCTGTAAAGGCTGTTGGTTCATTTACTATGTATTGGTAATATTATTCTCAAAACTCGCAAACTTTGCAGATATAATATGTTTTGGGCTTTTTAAAAAGCTGTGTGTGTGAATAAATATAGTCTTTGCACCTGGAAACACTCAAAATGCTAATTGAAGGGGTCTCAAAGAGTTTTTCTGCGTTGTTTTGTGCTTCTTTCAAGTTGTTTTCTCTTTCAATTTTGATTTCAATTTTCAGAAATTTGTGAGAAAACAAAGTTTAAAATGCTAAATAAAAAAAAAGTATAAGTTACCCCGCTGAGTGGGGTAATGATGATATTGAGATTAACACTTTAATCAATAACTCAAAACTACAACAGGAGAGTTACAATAAATTATAGAAACAACTTTTATTTGTTTTCCAGCTTGTTCTCTTTGAAATACTCCACAAAATCATCCATTAGACTTGGCCAAGCAGCAGTCTCGTCGTAAGTACTGAAACTGCTATCATCTTTATACTCTTGTAAGAACAACAGAAACATGTTCCAGGTGTCCCGCGAGATATCATGCTTCCATTCTTGTGTTAGAAACTTGTTCCAAGTCTGCACAATGGAACCAAACATTGGTTCCAATAGTAATGTCCAGTAATCTATAGCTGTTTCTAGTCCTAAAAAAAAGTTATTATTCTAGCAAAAAAATGAAAACGGTGGGAGGAATAGTCATACCTAATGCTCTTTGGCCTTCTTCTAGTATGAAACTAAAAGTAAACTCATAAATTCTTTTAAAATACTGGAAATCATCACCCAATTTCTGAGATAAAATATTCATGTAACCTCTCATATCGTCTAGTGATTCAGCTCTTACAAAAATGTGTTATTGACTTGATTCAAATGTTCAAAAACCAAACTGTGACTTACCGTACTGATTGCCATTGAACGACAAATTGTGTTCTTTTAAAAACACCGGCTGTTGGTGATTTTAAAAACTCTGCAAGTGCCAAAACAACAGTGTCTTCTGGCTGGAACCCAAGATCTGATATGTATCTCATTGTGCCATCCACTCCTATATCGTCAGAGTCTTTATCCTTGTAGCTGTCAAATATCTTGGTCAGGTTCTTGTTGTCTCTTTTGTTTGGAGTTGCCTGGTACGATAAATAGTCGTTGATCGCCAACTCCAAATTGTAATTGGAATTCCGCAAAAACCTATCAGCTGCTTGGGAATTAGACCCCGTGAAATCAATGAACTGATCTCTTAGTTGTCTTTGAGTCTTTGTTTTTTCTGTTAGTGACATCTCGATAAAAATAGATTGAAATCCATTAAGAACTCACGTTTTTGGACATTATGAAAACTTTTGGATACCACAATAGTCAACACAACACGCAAAACTTCTTTTGCTCAAGCTTTGAAACAAAAGAAAATCTCAAAACACGGCGATTTCTCCTGTTGTTGAACAAAACAATCTTAGAATTTCGTGATAATTTGAATTAAAATTCAATATTTTGATTATTTTTTACATATTTTTAAAACAACAACAAAGAAAACAACTTCAAATTCAGTTCAGATGGCGGTTGATTCGACCTCGCAGTTTGCGTCAGTGTCTATCTCGAAGTCCAGAAACTTTAGTTGGGTGTTTTTTGTTGACTGGTTCCTTGTGTTTTTGGCCACTGTTATGATGATATTTTATTTCAATAGGTTTTTAGGCATGTTCATCAGCGGTTTGCTTAAAATGACGCTTTGGAAGTCTAAAAAGATACGAGTAGACGTGCAATCCATAAAGTTTTCTTTTCTAGGAGGACGTCTTTTTTTTAAGAACTTGACGATCATTGATAAAGATCAAACATTATGCGCGTTACAAGGAAGTTTAACTTGGAGATATTGGCTACCTGCAGTACGGCAGACAGAATATCTACAGAATAATGATCCATCAGCTGAGCCAAATGTGCAATTGAATAACAAACTGCCCACCAGAATCATCCTGGAGATCGATGGACTTGAGTTGTTTGTTTATAATAGAACTGTGTCATATGAGAATATTGTTGAAAATTTTAATAAAAGAAATGAATTGGATAGTGAACAGGATAAAGAGATATCCGATATTTTTTCAGATGATACCAGTAATGAAACATTAAAAATGGAAGGAAAACCAATCAAAAAACCTTCTTTCTTTTTGTTGAAATTATTACCGATTAGTTTCAAAGTGAACAAAGGAGCCATTATTGCAGGTAATAATTCAACAGAAGCCATTTTGGTTGCATCTTATGCTTTTGCAGATGGACTTCTGGATCTTTCCAAAAGTGAGAATCCTTTAGATATTTGCAGAAAATTGTTCACCACTAAATTTGATAGACTCAAAGTGTCTTTGAAACCAAATATTTCTTACAAAAATGCCAGAAATGATTTAAAGAATGTTAAAAAATCTAGCACGAAACGTTCTCCCAAGTTGTTGCGGTTTGAACTGTTTTCAAAATTATGGAATGCTGCTTCTCAAAATTCAAAGAATAACAATATTGAAGATCAATGGAAAGGTTTAGCACTATATTTGGATGATGATGAAGACTCAATCACAGATATTTCAGCCACTGAAATAGAATATGCTAAATACACTACAGTTTTAGATGCTGAAACTTTCAATTTTACCTACTACTTTGATCTTCCCGGGCTGGTCCCAGAAGATCCAGAATCATTGGGTTCATTTCGAGGTTTGGATATTGGAAATGGTGGAACAGCTCCAAAATTTGGAATGGAAATACAACTCTCAAATGCAACCGCTCATTATGGGCCTTGGGCTGATCGACAAAGAAATTCATTACATCAATTATTTTTCCCAAGATTTTGTAAAGATGCTATCCCACAAGATAATCTACAAATTGGTCAAAAAAGAGCTTATACACATTCATCTATCAGTATAGAAAGTATTGGTGATTGTATCATTAGAGTTCCTTTACGTGAAGCAAGCAAGAATAAGAAATTTGCTGAAGTCTTAAGAAAATCGCCGGACTCAATTAGACCTTTTGGATGGATTGAACTTAAATTTAATACTGGCTCTTCCTTTTATACTGAAATTGGATTGGTGGCTTCCAAAGAAGGGTTTGAAAACTCATTCACTGTTGATTTATTGGATCTTGAAGTTCGTTCAAGTGTCAATCATGATATTTTATTAAGATGTAATCAGCATATAGTTAAAGCAGATTTTGGATATCCACTACAATGGAATGGTCATACTTTTTGGAATTTTAGTAATGAGTCAAGAAATACTGATATTTTTGTACTTAAAGAACATGTTGAGTTGTTCTCTGATATGATTGAAGATTTTTCATCTGGTCCACAGACTCCTTATGACTTATTTAGACCATTCACTTACACCATTGATTGGAAAATTCTAAACTATGGTTTGTTTTTCAATGTTAATGATGCCAATATCATCAACAATCCACTAGATTTTAATGATAACATTTATTTATCATTCCAAGGTCAAGAGTTAGATATCAAACTTAACATTCCATTGGATGGTATTTTGAAAAGATCAAACACCATTGATTTCAACATTTATACACCACAATTTTCATTGATTTTGGATACACCTCCATGGCATACTTTGAACAGTTTTTTAGAGAATAAAGAAGTTGGTAGAGCCAAAAATTTCAGAATTGTTGGTTCTCATACATCTAACACAGAAGTTGGCCCAGGGCTTGTTGATACTTTTGTCATAGATTGTACCGGTAAATATGTTGGTTTACAATGTTATGGATTTGTTGTTAAGTACATCATGAGTATCAAAGAAAACTATTTTGGTGATTTTGAAAACTTTAGAACTTTGGAAGAGTATACTGAGGAAGTATTTGGTCAAGACAATACAGAAGAAAACTCTTTGAATTCACTACAAAGAAATGAAGCAGATCAGCACAGAGATGATAGGAGAACAGTGTTAAGAACTGTCAATGAAACTGATGTTCATTTCTCATTTTGTGTTGATGACAGCGCAATTATTTTACCATCAAGTATTTATGATAGTGTTTCTAATATGACTTTATATTTCCGTTCTTTAGATATTGATATCAGATTTACGAACTATTATATGGATATGCAAGTTGATGCATCTCCAATCAAAGGTTTATACAGAACAAATTGCACAAATGAAGATGTCGTGAATTTAACAGGTCCTTTCAAAAACTCAAAATATGATTTATCTATTGATGGACTAACAATTCATGGTCACAGAATGTTTGGATTACCGCCAGTTGAACCAACTTATTTTTGTAAATGGGATATCACTCCTGGTGTTATAGATTTTACTGGTGACAGTAACGCTTTGGTTGGATTCAAGTCATCTATTGTTAAATTAGCATTTGGTTACAAAAACATGGAAAATAAACTTTTATTTGAAGAGCCTGTTGTGAAAGATACGACCTCATTGAATGTCATAATTCCAGAAATTTCCATTAGTATGATTGAAAATGATTGTGATAACTACATCAAATTAACCATTAAGAGTTTTGTGTTCCATTTTATAGATTTGACCAATGAAAGATATTCAGCAAGGCTTGATGTCAATATTGGTAATATTTCTTTGGCGATCAATGATTTGAAAAATACTACAAGCTATTTTTTGTTGCAAACCTCACTAAAGTTTTCTAATTTTATTCAAAAGAATGATGCTGAATATGAAAGGGCATTACAAGATAATCATACCCGATTACATGACGCACCATTTCACAGACTCCCATTTTTTTTAAGTGAAGAAGATAGAACTGATGATTATATGCAATCCTATGGTTCTATTTTCCCTAGTTTTTCATTACCAGATGTTGCGATACCATGTACAACTGAGACTATTGATATGTTATTTGAGGATATGGGAATTGAACCACTTCAAGATGAGGATACTGATTCAACATCCTCAACTTCAAGAAGAAAATCAGAAAGTTTTTTCCAGGATTTTGGTCCAGATATCAAACCTCAAAAGTCATTTAGCTCAAATCCTGTGAATCGTAAAGATTACTCCAGTACTATAAAGGGACAGTCTTTCAAAAGGTTGGTTAGTTACAATGATAGTTTATTTGTTCCTGAACAAAAGCCTGATTCTGATTTTGAGTATGACAATTTGATCTTGAACATTGGTGATATTGATATCCACGCCACTCCAAATTCCGTTGACACTGTTCTATTCTTCATGGAAACTTCTGAGTTCAAAACAATGGAAGATGTTCTTGATGATTTGAATATTGCTGTATTGAAACAGCTGGCGTTATCGAGAGATGGGAAAGCAATAGTTACAAATATGAATTTTGTTTGTCCTAATGTGAACTTTTTTATTAGTGAATCAGGTTGGTGTTATGAAAATCCAGTGTTTGACACAGATTTCGCATTTTTGTTTCTTCATGATGTTTCTACTGTTTTTTCAAATACTCATTTCAAAGACGGTCAAGAGAATAAGTCATTGGCATTACGTGTAATGAGTTTGGAGTTTAAATTGAATAAAGGTTTCAGCAATTTCTCAGGAAATTCAAAATTTGTGGAAGCGTTGAAACTTCGTGCAGATGATTTAGAAATTTGGTCACACAACTCTTTACAAAATGTATCCTCAGTAAATTTAAAGTCTTGTGGACTCAATATCCAATCTGAAGAAATTAAGTGGCTATCCTCATATTTGACCCACACAACGTTATTATTTTCCAACTGGAAGTCAAGAATGGAAAAAGTTTTGAACAACTTGAAGCAATCTGAAATTGAGTTATTATATCAGATCACATTGGCAAGTACCCAACATAAAGTTGAACATGACCCAGCTGTCATTACAAGACCTGCTTATATCATCAGACTCTCAAAGCAACATATAAGAGCTAATGATAGCTGGAAATTAATTATTCGTTTGCGTCACATTTTGAAGAACCTGCCTATAACCTGGAAAAATGAGCATCAACCAAAATTCATGAATTCAGAGTTTAGTGCTCCAGTATCAGCTATGAATGATGTCGTGTCAATATTTTCAGCTTGGAGAAGTTGGGAATTTGCTGATATTGGTCGTTGTTACATTTTCAGATATGTCTTTGATTCGAAGAAAATTAACATGAATGCACAAAAGACCGATAATCCAAAAATGTTTGAAGTATTAGTCGAAAATTTCAAAGTTGAATTGTTAAATGGTGAAAATAAGGGATCTTTATTTGTCATAGAGTCTTTGGAAGTGTCAGGAAATCAGCCAATATTTGAAATTTTGAATGGAACTAGATCAATTGTTTACAAAGAGTCATTATTGATAGGGCTGAATGTTTCATCTGTAAAAGCTGATTTGACTCCTGTGTTATTTAAACTGCAAGATTTTGAGTTTGTTAATCATTTTGGAGCTAATGATAATGAAAATGACTTTGATACATCGTCTTCCTCCACTGTTCACGAAAATTTTCAATGTACTCAAATTACAACATTTATTAACAGTTTTGCGGTGAAAGCTCATTTAGGATCTACAGCTTTTGGTATTTCAGGTAATAATGTTGGGTCTTCTGTCATTCTAAAACAGAATCAGTTTACTGATTTTTCATCTGTGTTAAAATTTGATAAATTAGATTTTGATTTATTTTCAGAAGACAAATCAGCTATCAACTTTAATGTTTCTAAGTTTGATATTTGCGCTTCCTCGATTGGCAATATTTCTAAGGATCCAAAACAAATTGATATTTCAATTGATTCAATTTCATCAAAGCTGTTGAAGACAACCGAAGATTATCTAAAAATTCTAACCAGCGTTGGAGATGATATTTTAAAGTTGAAGAAAACTATTTCCAAAGAATTAATGTCACCTTCAACAAAAGTTAAATTGCGAGGAGAAACTGATTTCATTGATAGATTGATCCCAGATATTCCAGTTATTAACTTGAAAATTAATGTGAATGGTATCTTTTGGAAGCACAACATTTTAAGCCCTATTAGTGCAACTGGGCACTTAAAATCTGTTAAATTAGATTTGCTGGCATCTTCCGAAATAATTGGAGTCACAGCTGATTATGAAGAACTTTACGTTTCTATTGGGTTGTATTTCAAAAGTGAGATAATTATTCTAAAACAAAGAGGAATTGGGCTTTTCTCCAAAGTTATTCCAGGTGAACTGGATTTAATTGATATTATAGCGAACCTTGGATCTACAAATATTTTTATTCCTCAAGTTTTGAAAAATTTACCGCACTATAAGATTGCATTGACTGATATGGAATCATCATTTTCAAGCTTAAAGAAATCTGCAATTATATTCAAAGACAAATTAATTTCTGGGTATTATTTGGCATCAACTCCAGTTGAATCTATACCAGAGAAATCACCTTCATTATTCAATAGATTACTGAAGAGGTTCACCATTCCTAGTGGTGACTTCAGTGTTGGTTTACAAATGCACAATACTCATTATTCAATAAAATTAGAGAATATTTCTTTGGCATTCACAGATTTCATTACAACAGACAATTTAATAATTCCAGTCAAACCGTACTTTGATATAGGTATTCAAAGTACAAAGTTTGTTATTCAAGATCGTACAATTCATTCAAATGTTTCGAATGTCATCGATGTCAATTTATCATTGAAAACAATCAATTTGGCACAATCAACGGAATCCATGCAATCACTTCATATAGAATCAAACCATTGTCGAATTTTATTACACCCACGGACAACAGTGAAGATGTTCGAACTGGTAAATGAAGGTGCACATGTCATCAATGTTTTATTCCCAGCAGTACAAAATCAAGACCAATCTACTTCCAAAACTTCTAATAGTGATTGTCCACATTTGATGGATTATTTTAGTTTCAGTACCATTCAAATGTTATCTCATAATGCTTGTCTGGGTTTCATCTTTGAAGATTTGATTGATAGTTATCCAGGTATAATTGTTGGATGTGAAAAAGCCTTCATCATCACGGAAGATTATATTGGTAAATTTTCACTGATTCACGCTTATTTTTCTTTAGCAAAAGGTACCTCTTCCCTATCATTTTTTAGTATTGGTAAAGAAATTGATAGTCCTAACAGAGCTTTCTTACCCAACATGCAGGTCTCTTATGTTATCAAGAAAGTTGACGGTAATAAATTTGTTAAAATTCGTGTTACAGGAGAAGAATTGGACGTGAAGTTTGTCACCTCATCAGTTGTTTTGCTAGAAAGAGCGCTGAAAGCATACTCTTATATTGATTCTAAAAAAAAAACAATGGTGAGCTATCCAACAGTTGCTAAAGTTCCAGATCACTCCGCGTTAGAGAACTATCAATTACCTACCGATATAACTGATATTAGTGTTGAGATGAATTTTGCCGGTGGTATTGTCAAGTTGTATAGACTTGAAGAGTTTGAAGTTTCTGATAAATTATTCACTCCTTCATTTGAACTTAGAACTCCAGCAGTCAAGATAATTACTGAATATACCAAGTCTCAGGGTTTCAAAGATCACAGTCTTTTGTTTGAAGTATTTACATTTTCTTCTGAAAATCTTCTTTACTCTACCTGTGTTCCAGTGGTTTATGATATCATCAACTCACTGAAATCCTTAGGAAGATCATCTAAATCCAGTAAGAAGACTATAAAGTCCCAAAATGTTAGTTCTTTGAGGAAAGATAATGATTTTTTGAAAGCTCTTTCCAAGTTTCACATTGATTTTGCAGTTCATATTGATAAACAGGAGGTGATTTTAAGTTGTGAACCTTCAGCTAAAGTTCAAGCAGTTGTTGGTATTGATGGTATTGACATTAGACTCAACACAAACGAATTGGATATTACTCAGCCATTGGGTGCTTTACTGTCCGTTCGTGGATTATCCGCTGCCCTTCAACATTCATACTCTAGAGAAGTCAGTGGATCTTTTACTATCCATAGAATATTGAATACGGTTTTGTTATCTGAGGTTGAAGATTTTATGATCTATGCTGCTGGGGAGATTGAAAACGTTGACTCTTACATCAATTTGAAACAATTGCAGGATTTACATTTGTTCAAAGATTTATGGTTTACTTCAGACAACTCTTCTGAGTTTGAAACTTCCATTGCATCATTTGACTCTTCTGATACACGCTCAATCACTGAAAACTACAATACACTAGTTTCCAAATTTCAAAAAGTCACCACTACCAATCCACTTCCATGGAACGTTAACTTTTCAATTTTGAATGTTACTAGTAAAATTGATCTTGGTCAAGCTTTAGGTGTTTTCCATCTCAATTTGGATAAATTTTGGGCAGTATCAAGAAAGAAAACTAATTGGGAGCAAAACATGTCTATTGGTTTTAATTCAATCAGCTTGACTTCACAAGGAAGATTAGGAGGAAGTTTGACGATTAATGGGATTCGTATTCATTCAGTGATTCAATGGTCAATCACAAATGATACATTTGATATTCCATTGGTTCTATTGACATTTGGGTTTAATGATATTGAATTGAAGGCTTCATTTGATTATAACGTGTTTTTGATTGCTAGGGTGTTAAAGTCATATACCACGGTTTTCAATCAAATTGATAAGGATAAAGTGTTGAAAGATAAATTGGTTGCAGCAGTATTTTGTCAATCTATTGAAATTTTCACTACAGCATTGGCAGCCTCTAACATTCTTGATATTTATATTACTTTATCCAGAATACGTCAAGATAGTAGAACCTCTTATAAACAAGATTTGAAAACTAAAATTGATTCAGCACCAAAACAAAAAATGATTGATATCATCAACATGATTGCTTCATTAAGAACAGAACTGGATGTGAAATTTGGTAAGATAATCTTTCATATATATCCAGGTTCATTAGTCGACTCACAAGTTTTAATCATTGATATTGGTGGATTGGATGCTCGTTTCCAACAAGCGTTTATTGATGTAAACAATGAAGACACTTTGGGATTACAGTTGTATGATATGTCTGTCGCTTTATCAAGTTTTAAAAAACAGTTGGCAGAAGATTCAATTGCAAATCTTTCAGTTGAACAGTATATCCTTCATTCTAGAGGTGCTAAGGGTGGTAATATTTTTATTTTCCCATCATTTGAATGTAATATGAAGACTATCCAAAAGCCTGAGGAATCATTGATTAATTTCACCTATAACAGTTCATTTGGTGGAAAAGTTGATGTTCGTTGGAATTTAGGTTCAGTTAATTTCATTAGAGAAATGTATGCTACCCATTCAAGAGCTTTGACATCAAGATTACCGAGATCTGAATTGAAAGATGGAATTCCAGTTTATCAAGATATAGAAGATAAGATCAAAGAAGTTGAACTAGGTACTAGATATCAGTATGTTCCGCTTGAGCCACCAGTTATTGGGGCTCCGCAATTAAGAGATTTAGGAGATGCAACACCACCCTTAGAGTGGTTTGGTTTACATAGAAAAATTTTCCCAGGATTGACACATCAGTATATCATTGTTGGTCTGCAAAGATTAGTGCATGAGGTTGAAACACAATATGGTAAGATTTTAGGAAAAGCTTGAAGTTTTAGCCTCACATAACATATTAATGATAGTTCACGATATATAATTTTTTAGTTTATTCATTATGTAGCGTCAAACTGCAATATCTCATTCATTGACATAAACTGTGTCGTCTTTCACTCTTAATACATTATTTTGAACCCAGAATTCAATGACAGAGTCCAACAGCTCTGTATCCATGCCTAGTGACTCTTGTAAATCTGTCCTGGAAAAAGATTCAATATCATTGAACATGTGAATCACAACAGCTTTATCCGGAGTTACACTAAACGACACCTCTTTCCCATTTATTTCCAAGTCCAACAATACAACTCCTGCATCGACCCAATTCAATTTTCTGTTCCTCTTCAATTTACTAAATGTTTGTTGATAAGTTTCTAATTGGGACTCGATGGCTTTTGGTAGTTTAAACTGTTTCTCTGGAAATTCTGGCCAATACATGTGTGATATAATGAAGAACTGCAAGTCACTAGATATATTTTTATTTGCAGTTATTATATCTTGCTGTATCAACGCACTATCTTCAAGATCTTTAAACATGACATCTAAATTTTGAAATTCATCTTCACCAAACTTCTTTTTCAATTGCATAAATTTAGCATAATCTGTTGCAACATCTTTAAATGACAACAATCTTTGAGCAAAAACTTTGGAAAACTCATTAATAAAAGATTCCTTTGTGTCAAATATAGTTATCAAAGATTCAATGATACTTGTTTTTTTGAAATCTGGTAATGCATCAATTGGATCTGGAGACCAATCTAATGTAAGATTATAAATCACACCATCATCTGTTTTTTCCAACTCTTCTGCTAGTGGAATAAGTTTAGGGTCAGTAGAGATTTTTAGTAAAGCACAAACAATTGTAGAAATAGTGTCTTTTCTGTCTTTCAAATATCTTCTGATTGGTCTAGAAGCATGATCCAAAAGCACTCCTCTTGGATCAACTATTGAAAAAGCTTTGATTGTGGACATATAACAAGCAATGATGTCCCTTGTGTTGGCACCAGCATGTAGTAACGATAAGTTACATGTATTAATGAAACTATTCACTAAATCCTGTCTCTGTCCTGGGGATAAACAATATTTTAAGTCATTTAAGGCCGGAATTGACTGTGGAAAGCTCATCACTATCCCAAATATCTCACTAATTCTTAGTTTAGCCAACTCAAGACGAGTGATTTCATTATCATCCATATTTTTAGCAAAAGAAGTGTCCCAAACTCCTGCAATTTCAGCTAATTCTTTAGCAACCGACTCTTCATACTGTGTTTCCAATAGAATCTGACAGTCAACACCTATACTTTCCAAAAAATTTGTGTCTGAAAACATCGACTCTGTTATTTTATGCCTTAGCAACGAGTAAAGTCTTCTCAAGAAGTATTGATAATCAATTTCATCCAAGTTCAAATAATACAACGGGAATTCAAACATTCGTTTCAGCTGTTTTAGTTGTTCGATATCGCCACCAACGTCGTACTTTAGTATGAAATCCCGCATCTGATCAAGGTACTCTTGTAAAACAAGTGATATTTGATTATTGTTGTATAAGTTCTTTAAAGATTGTTTGATTCTTGGTGATGGTTCCTTCAACGCGTGGTTCATGAGCCAGTAAAATACAATGTCTGTGTCATTATCCTCTATGAGTTCCACTTTAGGGAAAACCTGGTAGAACTGCGCTTTCAACATCGGTTTCTCAGTCTTCTAATATTGAAAATTACGTAGAGAAAAAATAAATAATTTGGTTTGTTTACATTTTGTGAAACTTTTGGATTTCTACGTGAGTTTCATGAATAATTCAATAAAAACATCAGATTCAAAAACAATAAAAACAATCCCCAAACCAAAAAATATTGTTTCAAAGCATTCACAAGTATAACTAAAGTCTATTTGTTGCCTAACTAAAAACCAGAAGAAAAAAAAAAAAACACATCTTACTCATTTCCTAACAAGTCACGGTTCTGCATCGTTATACTTCTGGTCATATTATTCACTTTGTAAATACCAACCAACTGTTGTGCAAGCTCAAACATATTGTTTCTCAAAGAAATAACCACAAATTGAGCATTTTTGGTACGATCTTTAATGTAATTAGCGACAATAGAAACATTTCTAAAATCTAAAGCAGCATCAATCTCATCCATAACATATAATGGAGTTGGTTTATAACGATGCAATGCAAAAACTAAAGCCAACGAACTCAAAGTTTTCTCACCACCAGACAAATTGGAAATATTTTTCCACGATTTTTTCGGTGGCATAACACTAAACAAAATACCTTCAGAAAATGGATCCAAACTATCAACTAATTCTAATTCAGCATTACCACCCATAGTAATCATTTGGTACATTTCTTTTAATGTGCTCGAAATGATATTGAAACCTTCCATGAATTCATCCAATCTTTTTTTCTTCAAGTGTTCAGTTAATTCTTTGGCTTCATCTCTTTTTGTGACAGAATCATTTAAATCATGTTTACGTTGATTATGTTCTGATAATCTTCTTCCATATTCTTCTAAAATATCAACATTAACTTTAGTTTCTTTCATATATTCTTCTAATTCAATCAAACGATTTTCAATCTCTTTGATATTCAACCCTTTAATTTCATCTGGTGATAATTCACTTACTGAAGGATTTGAATATTTCAAGATATCTTCCTCACTCTCTAAAAATGAAATCAAACTAGTTGAATCTCTTATTTCTAAAGAATGATAAAGTTTTAAATAATGTTGGAATTTTTTCTTTTCATGAGAAATCTGCGATTCAATTTTTTCTATGGAATTTTCTATTGCAACCTGAGTAGATTTTAAATCTGTAACTTTTGCAACTTTTTCATCCAAATTTTCTTTTAATTTATCAATTTCTATCACTAGTTCATCTTGTTTAGATTCTAACTCATTTAAACTTGCTTCCATTTTTTTAAATTCTTCTAATTTCTTTTGATAATCAATTTCAACTTGTGTTAATGATTCTTCAATAGATTTAATTTCTTCTTCTTTCTCAATTTTAGATTTACTATATCTTTTGATCTCATTAGTTAATTTTTTTATAGAAACTTTATTGTTTTGTGACTTTCTTTGTAATAAATCAATTCTTTCATTTAATGAATCAACTTTAGCACTTTGTAAACGTAATTTAACACCACCAACTTGCATGATCTGTTCTTGCAATTCTTTAATTCTATCTTGTAATTCTTTAGATTGATCTTGAAGTTGTTGAAGTTCTTTATTCAAAACTTTAATACTATCATTAATTTTATCAAAATCTTTATGGTTTGATTTTTTAGCTTCTTTAGATTTATTTAACTCTAATAGTTGCTTTTCACAATTTTTCAGTTCATTTGCTAAAGATTCAACTTCAAATTGAGCTTTTGAAATCAAATCTTCAAGTTCAGGTTTTCTATCCTTCAGTTCTTTTAAAGCATTCGTCATTTCAAAATAAGCATTTTGTGCAACATTGAAATCATGTTCTTTCTTCTCTAGTCCTTTCTCTAACATTAAAACTTCATTTTCACTCATAGCGCCAGCTTCTGAAGCGGATTTCATACCACCTCTACTAACATAATTACCACCACCACTTAAAGTACCTGATTTATCAATCAATTTACCATCAATGGTAACAACTCTATATCTTTTACTTCCATAAGCAACTGCATTAGCATCTTGTAAATTATCTGCAACTAATGTATCCATTAAAACAGAATAAAAAGCTGGAGAAAATTTTGGATCTTTTGGTTTAACTAGATCAAATAATCTTGGTACATTTCTTGGAGTTTGAATCTTATTTAAATTAAATTTTCTTAATTTTGTTAATAAAATAAATCTTGCATAACCCAAATTATTTTTTCTTAAATAATCAATACATTGTTGACCAACTTCAACTGTTTCAACAACCATATCATCTAATTGACCACAGGCAGTAGAAATAGCCACATCATATTTATCATCAATGTAACCTAAATCACCTAATCTTCCATAAAACCCACTGATACGACCGGATTCTTGTAATCTCATTAAGGCAGAAAGAACTTTATTTTTATTTTGAGCTGTTGAAACTGAGGATCTTGCATCTATTGTCTTTTGTCGATAATTAGATAAAATTTCATTCATCTCGTTCAATTTTTGTTGAGCTAATTCACATTCATCATCACCTAATTTAATTTGTTTATCAACATGAATTTGTTCTCTTTTCAAATTATAAATTTTCTTTTCATTTTCTTGACCTTCTTTAATGATGTTTTCAATTCTTTCATTGATTTGTTTAATTTCGTTATCAACTTGATTCAATTCATTTGTTAAAATTTTTAATTTTGATTGCGCAACAGAAATTTCTGATTTTTTATTCTCAATTTTGGTGTTCCAAGGTTGTAATTGACCATTAGTAACTTCAATTTCTTTGTTTATTTCTTTAGTTTTATCAGTTAATTCTAAACGAATTTGATCCAAAATAGATTTTTCTTCTGATAATTCATCTTTCAAATTTTTCATTTCAGTTTCTTGAGATTCAATTGTTGAATTCAAAATTTTCAAATTTGATTCAGATTGAGACAATTCATGAATTGCAGTGTTCAATAATTTTTCTGATTTTTTCTTTTTTGTCTCCAAACTTTTTTTCTTTTCCTCATTTGAAATTTTCTCATGATCACTTTTCTTTAAAATATCTTGAACATTTTTAAATTTTTGATTTATTAAATCTAAATCAGACTGTTTTGACTTATAAATTTTCTTTAAATCTTTGATTTCAATTTCAAAATCATTCGTCTCTTTTCTTTCAAGTGTTAATTTCTGCTTCAAATCATCTAAATTTTTTGTATTTAGATTGATAGATTCATTTAATTGAAAACCTTTATATTGATAAAACATTGATTTAGTTTCAACCAACTGTTTTTCCTTCTCCAAAAAAATTAAAGCATCATTTTTATTATTTTCTAGAGAATTTTTCTCTTTCTCAACAATTCTAAATCTATTTTCCTTTTCTTTACAAACTTCATTTAAAGTCTCCACAGTTTGGAATGATTGTTCAATGGCGGATTTATAGTTAGAAGTACCAATGATATCTTCTAAATATTCTAATAATCCATCATCATTTTCTTTTTCACCTTTTGGTTTCATTTGTGCAATACTTTCAACTTCACCTTGTAAGATCAAGAATCTTTTATGATCAAGATCAATTCCTTTTTCTTTTAACAAAGTAGTAACTTCAGTATAATTACTTCTATTACCATTAATTAAATATTCCGATGAATTATTTCTATAAGCTTTTCTTGAAACAATCAATTCACTATTTGGAACAATTGTAGTCGTACCATCTAAATTATCAGTGACATGTTCAAAATGAATAGCAACACTACACCAAGGTAAATTTGGTGCTGCTTCAGAGTTATGAATCAATTCACTTAGTTTCCCCTGGCGCATTTTATTTGCTCTAAACCCAAAGACAAATAACATTGAATCAATAACATTTGATTTACCTGACCCATTAGGACCAACGATGGCACTGAATGAAGAATGGAAAGGACCAATAATTTGTTCACCAGCGTAGGATTTGAAATTTGTTAGCACTAGCTTTGTGATGACTAGTCTTGTTATTGGTTCTGATTGTTTATCGTGATTTGCTAGTAGTAAATTCTTATTGGCTTTTTTAGGAGAGATCTCAATGATATCAGGTCCGTTGAAGGACTGCTTTTGTTTTGGAGACCAAACAGGAGGCAATAGCTGAGATTCTTTTGGAGGATCTAGCTTCATTGTTGGTGGTAGTTTCACTTCGACTGGATCTTTAACAGAATCAGTGGTGATATTTGATTCTGTGAGTTCTGGAGGCAGTAGCGACTCGTGTTTCACACACGATAAGTCCTGCTGTTGTAGCTCAGAATGCGATATGTTCTTTCTAGGAGAAGGCGATGGGGTGGCCTCGTTCTCTTTGCCAGATCCAGTAGATGCGACTGACGCCATAGAGACATCAGCATCGAAGTACAGCTGGTGCTCGTCATCGCTCTCGTCGCTCTCGTCCAAGCGTGCTGCTATTCTTGTATTGCGTCTCTTCGCCTGGTGGACGGGGCTGGAGCTCATTGAGGAAGGAAGGAAAGGTTGTTTTGGTGGCGTTTTGTTTTGATTTTTTATTTGTTTATTTTGTTTTTTTTTTTTTTTTTTTGACGCTTTGAATTAATGAAAACAAAACAAAAAATATTTCAACGAGATTTTTGAGGATCTGAAATGGTAGCTCGTATGATCCATCTGGTGGTGATATTTAATAGTTGATATTTTTTTGAACAAATTCAATTTGAAGCAAAATTGTGCGAGATATTTTACAGTTTATATATTTCAAGCTTTTAATCCACCATCAACTCCGTCATTTCTGATGATCTGAAAGATCTGAAAGCATTGTTATGCTGCCCAGGATCTGCATTATAACTTCACAACTTTCTACTAATAACAAAAGAATAAACAAAAATCAAGATTCGAGATTCGATGATTTCTCATTCTTATACATAAAAAAAAAAAAAAAAAAAAAAAATTCCAACATCAAAATTTATAAGCTCCCCAAATAAGAAGCATAAAGCATGTCCAAAACCCTCATTTTAGACAACGGTTCCTATCAAATTAAAGCAGGGTATGCACACTCTACAAAACCACCAATTTTGCTAGACAACACCATCACAAGAACCAAAGATCGTCGTTTATTAGTTTCAAATCAAGTTCATACAATCAATGATATTAGTGGTGTAACTTTTAAGCGTCCTCATGAAAGTGGACAACTTGTTAGTTGGGAAGTTGAGAAACAAGTATGGGATTATGGGTTCAGTAGTAGTGAAGTAGGACTTGAAGTTGATTGTTCAGATACAAATTTGGTGATGAGTGAAACTCCTTTCCAATTACCATTATTATCAATGAATTCTGATCAGATTGTTTTTGAAGAATATGGATTTCAAAGTTTATGGAGAGGACCGTTTGCAGGATTTGTTCCTTGGAATTTTAAACAAAATGAAAGTTCATATGAACCAAAAATTGTTAATAATATTGATAAAGTGGAAAATTATAGTGATTTTCAATTAGTTATTGATTCTGGTTTCAATTGTACATGGGTGATACCTATAATTAAAGGTGTTGTTTATTGGAAATCAGTAAGGAAGTTAGAAATTGGTGGAAGATTTTTAAGTGGTGTTTTAAGAGAATTTATTTCATTTAGACATTATAATGTAACTGATGAAACAATTTTAGTTAATACGATCAAAGAACAATCATGTTTTGTTAGTTTGGATTATAATGAATCATTAAAACAGATCAAAAATAGTAAAGATAAATCACATATTATTGAATATGTATTACCAGATTTCAATACAACAACAAAAGGTTATGTATTAACAAAAGAATTAAAGGATAAATATAAACCACAAGAACAACAAATTTTAAAACTTTATGATGAAAGATTTAGTGTACCAGAAACAATATTCCATCCTGAAATTGTTGATATTAATAATAAAGCAGGATTAATTGAAACAATAGTTGATTCAATAAATTCATTACCAGAATTGATTAAACCATTAATAGTTTCAAATATAATTTGTATTGGAGGAAATTTTCATATGGAAAATTTTGAAAAAAGAATTTTAAATGAATTAAAAGTTGTATTACCAGTTGAATGGGAAGTTAGAATTGGGAAACCAATTAATCCTAAAATTTATGGATATGAATGTTGTAAAAAAACTGTTGAAGAAAATTTTGAAATTTTTCAAAAAGTTCAAGTTAGTAAACAAGATTATGAAGAACATGGTTCACAATGGGTTCAAAAAAGATTTGGATTTCAATTATAGATACTAATATCAATTACAAATTTATCTATTAGTTTATATTTATTTATAATTAAAAGTTATTAAATTAATGATCAAACATCAAACAACATGACAATATTCATAACAACACCAAACACAACCAGTCCAAAAACACCCCAAAGACAATAATAATGCAACTTTTCAGGTTCAATAATTCTTGACATTAATAAACATAATGAACATATGGAACAACCTAAACAAACAATCAACAGAAATATAATTAAACATAAAGTTGGAATTGAAATAATTACATTTGAATACTCAAATGAGAAAATTATTCCAGTTGTTAAACCAATCATAATTAATGAAATTAATGAAAAAGAAATATATAAGAATCTTAAAACTAAATCATGTTGAATATCTTGATTTAATTCATCATCCGAGAAATAATCTGGGATATTTGTTGATCCATAATGTGGAATCAACGATTCATTATCTAGTATACGTTGTTGTGGTTGTGGTTGTGGTTGGTGATCTGATGAAATTAAAGAAGAAATGAAATTGTTGATTGAATAAATTAAATTGATTAATTTTGTTGGTAAAATGTGATTATTTTCAATTTGAAAATCAATTGATTGATTAAAATCAGATCCATTATCAAATTCATTCCAATATCTTGTAGTTGATTTAATTGAAGAATCAGATACATTAACTGATTTTTTCGAGAAAGATTTTGATCTTTTTTTATTATTAATTAAACTTGAATTTGATGTTGGAGGATTTTTCCTTATATCAATTGGAAAATCTTTATTAAAAATTGAAGCCCATGAGGGAACAAATGATAATTTGTTAGAATTGAATAAATTAAAGTTTAATAAATTGAATGAATTATCAACATTATAAACTAGATGTGAATTGAAAAGTTGAGTTAATTGTTGTGGTGGTTGAATTGAACTCCAATGGACTTCTAATATGGCATATGGAAATTTTATTGAATTATTAAATTGAAATTGAATCAATTGATTAAAGTCTTCATCATTATCAATGGTTTTAAATTGGATATTTGATTTCAAACTTAAATAAAATGTAGAAGATTTTGTTGTAGTTATAGAACTATTTTGAAATCTTGAATGATTAAAAGAATAAGCAAGTAAAGGTTTAATTGATTTTTGGAAACACCATTCAAATGAAATTTTTTCTAAAGATTTCAAAGAATCAATTTTAACAGAATTTTTATTATAAAATTGATCCCAAGTTTCATTTTTATAACAAGATTGTAATAAATTGTTTAATAAAGTTTCATCTGATATTAAAACAGAAGAAATTTTTCTTAATCCACCAATTGAACTTAATAATAAAGCTCTTAAATCTTTCGACGTAGTTGTTGTTGTTGTTGTTGTTGTTGTTGAAGGAGGAGAAGAAGATTGCAAACTCATGTTTGAGAAGTTATAAATTAAATAACCTGGATCAGAAGCCTGTGGTTTTAAAGCAATGTAGTTATTAGGATTATCCAAAACAATTTCCACAGAAGTAGAACTTGATGATTCTGGAATTAAACTATCTGAATTATTATTGTATAAATTAAATGGATCATTATCTAAATTTAATGACACGATGTTTTTGTTATTGTTGTTGTTGTTGTTGTTGTTGTTGTTGTTGTTATTTGATGTCGAATTATGGTTTTTTTCTGATTGAATGATTTGTTTTAATGATAAATTTGAAGATTTTTTTTTTAAATTAATGTTTAAAGTTTTCTGAGAAATTGATTCATCAATAAGAGAATAATTAGTTAATAAGAATAATTTTAATTCAGATAAATTATCATAATGAATTAAGAATTTTGAAGTAAAAGTTGAATTTTTCATTGAATTGTAATCAAAAGATTCATTTTTATTAAAATTTGAAGTATCCAAGGAAATTATTGATTGTGATCTTTTAGTTGGAGATTTTAAAAGGTTATTTGAAGAAGAAGAAGAAGAATGGATTGAATCTGTTGATTGAGAACGAATTAAATCGTAGATCAGAGTGAGTTCCAAATAAAGACCTGTTAGATCAATATAGATGAAAGAGTTTTGATTTTGAAGTAAATATTGGTTAATTTTATAAGATAAATCCATTGAATTTGATTGTGAATACTTTGAATATTTCTTCAAAAGTTTCCTTATGGCTGTTTTCTGTACCATTATAAAACGAGATAATTTTTGTAAATCTTGAGATAATTGGTTTAATTGTATTTGAAAAGAAGACATTGTTAAAGCAACAGATTGAAAGTCTGAGTCAATGATGTTTTCCAAATGGATGATTCTTCTCTTGACTTCACCAACTTTGGATGTAAGGAATATGTTGATGTTGTCTATCTGAGCAGTGAAGGATGAGTATAATTCATTAATTTGTAGTGGATTAGAAATGTTATTTGGAGTGGTACACTGCCTGATCTTGGACTTGATGTCGTTGTAGTCGATGTTGTTGTACTTCCACTCGGGAACAGACTTCTTGATGATCTGCTGGCCAAACTTCATCGTTTTGAGTTGGAGTTGTTGATATTAAAAAATAATTTTGGGTTAATTATATTGAAGAATAATAATAATTGAAATTTTCTGTTCAAACAGGTGGTGGTGATTCTAAAGTCTAGACTGCGGATGTCTTTTACTTATAACTGTTGTTGTGACACTCAAAGATTTAAAAAGAATGAAAACAGAACACGTCCCAGCTTCAGGCATCATTTTAAGTAATTTGATTTCCACGTGGGTCATCATCATCATCACTCATGTCGTGTGAGTGTGTTGTTTTAAGGCTATTTTTTTGGTGTTATGGAGAGAAGAGAGTGGTATCGTTATGATCAGCAGATCCACAGCTACGCAATGGTGGTACTTGGTGCTACTTGGTGCTTTGATTAACTTCCTTATTGCTCTTTATGTTATGTAAGATGTAGGCGAGTATGTATGAATTTACGGTGTACCTGCTGCAGTAATAATCAAATTTGGTTGTTTGGCTTGTATGTCCGGTTTCTTGAGCTGTGCTACTAAAGTGTCCTAGACGGTTCTGGAAGTTGGAAGTATTATAACTTCAACACGACAGAAATGGGCCATAATGATATGGGGCCATAATGATAACCATTACAATGCACATCCACTCCCATGTTCAACACTTTTACAGCACTTATAACCCCATTGACCATCCTGATAATAACTCCCATACACCTCAGTATGTTCTTTTTTCTCTTCTCCAGTTTCTTCTTTATTATACATATTTTTCAACTGTTTTTTCAACTCCTCACTTTGAAATCCAGCTTGCTTCATCTTCATCCCACTAATCGTTGGATTGGCCGTATAATTCACATCATCAGAAACACCTCTTTTTGTATCATCCCAAACCAATTTCATTCTTTTTGAATGTTCTTCTGCTTCACCTGTAAGATGTCGAACAAATAAATTCCGTTCATTTAAATACCCAACTGTTTCATCTCGTACAAGTCTTGTCTTGGGATCATAATTAACTGTTTCATTTTCATGGAATTTTTGTAAATAAACTGCCTTATCTTCTAATAATCTAACTATTTTACCTCCTTTTGTTCCATCTATTCTAATATCAACATTCCCTGATTGATATTCCTCCATTAAACCTAATTCTTCCAATTCTATCTTAACATCTGGATCCAATTCTATTTTTGTTTCTTCTTCTTCTTCTTTCTTCTGCGTGTCTATAGCTTTTTGCTGAATTTTATCAATATACTCTTTATTATCATATCCAAACCATCTATCCCTTCTCCCATCATAACCCAACTCCTCCTCATTTCTTTTCCTTCCCAAACATTCATTTTTCTTATGAATCTCACCACATTCTTTACATTTTTTACTATTCAGTTTCTTAACCCCTGTAGTAATGACAGTAGTAGATAATGGTTCAGTTTTTATTATATCGCTAATTCCATCTCCAGTTTTGGAAATATTATTATCCTGTAATTTCCCGGTTCTATGATGTGAAAGATAATCTTCATCTGTTGAAGCTTCTATCCATACGGGTTTTGAGGTGATGTATCTAGGAATATGGTTGTTTCTATTGTTTTTGTTGTTTCTATTATTTCTATTATTTCTATTATTTCTATTGTTTCTGTTGTTTCTGTTGTTTCTGTTGTTTCTGTTGTTTCTGTTGTTTCTATTGTTTCTGTTGTTATTATTCATTCTTCTTCTTCTTCTTTTTCTTCTTGTTCAATGGTATAGCCAGTATATCAATTGAATAATAATAATAATAATAATAATAATAATAATAATAATAATAATAATAATAATAATAATAATAATAATAATAATAATAATAATAATAATAATAAATGAATTTGCAAATAAATGAAAAGAGCTCATCGCATTATAAAAAAAATTTTTTTTTTTTTTTTTTTTTTTTTTGCTTAATCAAAGAAGAATAGAATAAAACAAAAATGAGTTCTCCTCAAACTTCTTCGTTTGTCAAGAAACTAGCGGCAAATGGTAAGTTCATCTTATTTTAATAAAAAAAGAGAGAGAAAAAAGAAAAGAAAAAGAAAAGAAAAAGAAGCTAACAAAAACCAGACCGTCCAACAAGATTAGCAGCTTTAGAATCATTGAAAAAATTCATTACTCATAAATCATTAACTTCTTTACAATTACAGAAACTATGGGTTGGTTTATTTTATGCGATGTGGTTTAGTGATAAACCACGTCCTCAACAACGTCTAGCAGATGATATAGGGAAATTATTATTGGAAACAATTCCAACTGATCAATTCTTAGAATTTTTCAATTCATTTTGGATTGTTATGGGGAAAGAATGGGAATTGTTGGATAGACATAGAATAGATAAATTTTTGTTGCTTATTAGACGTGTTTTTGGTTATAGTTTAGCTAGATTGAAATTACAAAAATGGGATTTGAAATTATTGGAAAATTATAATGAAGTTTTACAACAACATGTTTTAAGTGGTGATGATAAATTTCCAAATGGGTTGAGGTATCATGTTATTGATATTGTTTTGGATGAGTTGGAGAAAGTTATGTTTGAAGAGGTTGAAGAAGAAGAAGATGATGAAGAAGAGGAAATGAAAAGAAAAATTTTAAAAGAGACACCAGTTGCACAGTTGATGGAACCTTATTTGGAGTTACACAAGAGTGCTAAACTAAAGTTGCTGAGAGATAAGTTGCAAGAGGATTTGATTGAGGATGATAGATTTAAAAGATGGGTTGGTAATGAATCTAGCAGTGAATCAGAAGAAGAAGAAGAAGAAGAAGAATGGAAGGGATTCAACTGATTATTGTGTTATAGTATGGTATTATAGTATAGTATAATAGTATTATAGTATTATAGTATAGTAGTATAGTATTATAAAAAGAGTTTAATAAGAGTATAAATTCCGGGTAATTTTTTTTATATATCAAAGAAAAACAAAAAAAGAACACGTTGAAATTCATCTTTCACCATAATAAAATTTAAATCTTTTGATTAACTTAACTAATTAAAACAAAAACAAGAGAAATGGCTGAAGGTTTGGAGAAGATCACAGAAGTCCCAGTCGAGTTCTTCAAAGACGGCACTGCGTTCGTCAGCAAGTGCACAAAACCAGACAAAAAAGAATACCTCAATATCATCAGAGCTGTTGGAATTGGTTTTATTATGATGGGTGT
>JAJLVW010000006.1:0-73192 GCA_030570535.1 Starmera pachycereana
GCGCTACCACTGCGCCATACAAGCCAATTTACAATCTTTTTCTCTAATTTGCAGCTAAGTCACGCTTGTAATCATGACCTAAACTTTTAGGTAAGCCGCACTAGAGTGAGACAAACACTAATTTATTATTTTTTGAATTTAGCTTGTATGGCGCAGTGGTAGCGCAGCAGATTGCAAATCTGTTGGTCCTTAGTTCGATCCTGAGTGCAAGCTAGATTTTGTTTTTTTCTGAATTTCAGTAGACGCTAGTATGTGTTTTTTTTTTTTTTTTTCAATTCCGAATGTTTAAAGCTTTGAAGTATTAAACTACTCTCAGCTAGAGTCTGTTGAGTTGAAGTGTTGAATTTCTGTTAGTTTTTTGATCTGAGATTCTGAATTTCTAAATATTCCACAAAAAACATCCGTTCACCAGCAATTTTTTTTTTTTTTTTTTTTTTTTGGTTTTTTTTCAATTTTAAAGTTATCTTGAACATCAGTAAAAGAATTTCGATTGCATGAACAACTGAACAATAAGTCTATTTATTCAACAAGTTATCCAGTGAGCTAGTTGAAAACATGTCTTACGAACAATCATCTACAATGAAAAGCAGAGTCAACAACGACGACAAGTACGAGACTTCAACAACAGAAGAAGAGCTTTTCGGTCGTCCATATGCCTACACTAAGAAACATAAAGCTGGTATCTCATCCACTTTATTTTTCGCAGCTTTGATCGTTGTTATCGTTGCCATCATCGACTTCTTGCTGGCTACAAACATCATTATCTGGATCAGAACTTTAGACACTTCCAGTACTATACAGGTTTTCAAACACTCAGCTGTTGTGTGTCTTTCACTTATGATGATTTGGATCAATTACCGTTTCCTAGTGTGGTATATTAAGCAATTCAAAATCAGAGAAACACTCAAGAAAAACAAATTCTATCAAAGAATCACTAACGAAGCGGTGGAGCTCGAAAGTCTTTTGGTGGACAACAATCTCAGAGACGACTGAGCTGCTAAAAACACCCAACTTTTAGGCTTCAGCAGCCAGTGACTAGAGCTATACAGCAAATTTATCAATAAAATCAATTCCGACTAAATTTTTCTGTAGATTTTTTAAAAAACTACCGGAACTCAATGTGGGACGCGTTGAAAATAAAAATAAAAATAATAAAATCAGAAACGCGAAAGTTTGATATCTAAAACACATCGTTGAACTGCTCGCTGCTCTGCTGGAATGTCGCGTTTACTGGGAATCGAACTACACAATTTCAAGTCCTACAAGGGAACAGCCTCTGTGGGGTTTGGGACCGCTAACTTTACAAGTATCATTGGTCCAAATGGTTCCGGAAAATCAAATATGATGGATGCCATCTCTTTTCTCTTGGGTGTCAGATCAAACCATCTTAGATCAAACCAGTTGAAAGATTTGATATACAGAGGCAGACTATTGGAATCTGAAGATATAGAAAATGGGGAAGAACAAGAACAAGATCCTGAAATGGCTTATGTTATGGCGATTTATCAAAAAAAAGATGGAACTAAATTGGAATTGAAAAGAACAATCACTAAATCAGGTAGCAGTGAATACAGAATCAATAATAAAACTGTAACTGCTTTGGAATATTCTAATATGTTGAAACAAGAGAACATTTTAATTAAAGCTAGAAATTTCTTGGTTTTCCAAGGTGATGTTGAACAGATTGCATCACAATCTCCAATGGATTTAGCTAATTTGATTGAATCTGTCAGTGGATCTGTAGACTTAAGAAGAGAATATAATAAAGCCAAAGAAGAACAAGAAAAAGCCAAAGAATTTACCTCATCTTTATTATCTAAAAAAAGAACTTTGGCTAGTGAATTAAAACAATATGATGAACAAAATAAAGAAGCTGAAATTTTTAAAAACAAAATAAAAGAAAAAAATGAATTGATTGTATTATTTACACTTTGGAAATTATATCATCTTGAACGGAAACAACAATCATTGGTCGAGTCGATTACTGAATCTAAAAAAAAACTAAAAGATCTAAAGGCAAATGTTACAACTAAAGAATCAGAATTTAGTAAAATAAAGGCTAAATATGCTAAAGAATCTTTGAAATTGAATAATTATGAAAAATTGATTTCTAGAACTAAAAAAGAATTAAATGAAAAGCATCGTGAATTATTACCAATTTTACCACAACAAGAATTACTAGAGAAAAAGTTATCAAATTTTATTAAAAGAATTAAAGATTTAAAAATTGATTTTGAAAGACAAACTGATTATGTTAAAGGTGTTGAAAGACAAATTAAAGTTGTTGAAAAAGCGAAAAAAACTGCTGAAAATGATATCAATTCTAAAAATTCAAATTTGAATTTCACTACAAATGATCAAAAAGAATATGAATCTTTAAAAGAACAATTTTTATCCAACGGTGGTGTTTCTGAAATTGAAACTTTAGATTTGTTAACTAATGAAAAATTTGAAATTGAATCAATGTTAACAAATTTGAAAAATCAAAAAAATGTTTCAACTGATAAAATTACAGAATTACAAAATCTTTTAAATAGTTTGAATAATGAAATAGTTATAATCAGTTCAGAATTAAATGAATTAAATGAAACTTTTGCCACAAAGAAAACAATTTTGAAAAATCTGAATTTATCAAATCAAAATTCTCTTAATAAAGAATTTGAGTTAAATTCAAAATTAAAAGATACATTATTAATTCTTGATGAATTAAGTGCTACTCAAAGAGAAACTAATAGAGAAAGAAAATTACGTGAAAACGTTACCACTTTAAGAAGATTGTTCCCAGGTGTTAATGGTTTAGTTCATGATTTATGTCAACCAAAACAGAAAAAATATGAACTTGCAGTGTCTACAATCTTGGGTAAAAATTTTGATTCAATAATTGTTGAAAACTCATCAGTTGCACGTCAATGTATCGAGTATTTGAAAGAACAAAGAAGTGGAACAGCAAGTTTCATTCCATTAGATTCAATTGAAATCAAATCAATTGATCCAAGAATCCGTCAAATTGATCATCAATCAAGACCAACCATTGACATTATTGATTATGATCCATCTTTAGAAAGAGCAATGCAGTACGTTTGTGGTGATTCAATGGTTTGTGATACAATTGAAGTTGCTAAAAATTTAAGATGGATTAAAAAAATTGATGTTAAATGTTGTACACTTGATGGTTCAATTATTCATAAAGCTGGGTTAATGACTGGTGGTCAATTAAATAATTCAAATGAAAGAAGATGGAATAAATCTGAGTTTAATAGATTAACTCAATTAAAAGATGATTTATTAAATGACATCAATGAATTAGAAAAAAATAAACCTGATCCATTAGAAAGTAAATTTTTAGAAAATGAATTGATTGAAATTGAATCTAAAATTGTTACAGTTAGAAGAAAAAGAACTGAAATTGAAAGATCGTTACTTGATACTGATGCAGAATTGAAATTTTATATTGAATCAAATGAATTATTACAAAAAATTGATAAATTTGAATCTAAATTAAAAGAAATTAATGATAAAATTAATAAACAAGAAGATAAAATTTCTAAATTACAGAAAAATATTTTCAAAGATTTTTGTTCAAAATTTGGGTTCAAATCAATCAAAGAATATGAGTTATCTACAGGTACATTATTAAGAGAACAAACAAGAGAATTAAAACATTATGATAATGAATTATTGAAATTGAAAGAAAAATTAGAATTTGAACAAGAAAGGTTACAAGAAACTTCTGAAAGAATTGAAAAAATCAAAACTGATAAACTTAAAACTGAGAAAATTTTAAGTGATTTGAAAATTGAAAAAGAAACAATCAATGATAATATTGATCATGTTAGAAGTGAATTAGAATTAATTCAAGAGGAATTTAAAAACTTTGAGAAAAGTTTAGAAAATAAATTGCTTGAAATTAGAAATTTTGAAGAAGAAGAAGTTAACCTATCTATTGAAAATTATGAAATTAATAAAAAAAATTTTGAAATTTTACAAACAAATCTTGAAGAAATTATATTAGAAAAATTAAGTATCTTGAAAAATTGTAAAATTGAAAACATTCCAATTCCATTGATTAATTCAAGTTTAAATGATTTACCAATTGATAATAATGAAGAAATTATCGAGGCTATTAAACAAATTGAAATAAATTTTGATAAAGTAGATGATAATTTGAAAAAAAGTTATTCAAAAAAGGATGAGCAAAAATTTAATGATAGAATTGATGAATTAACTAAAGATTTAGAGACTTTATCACCAAATGTTAAAGCTCATGAAAGATTAATTGAGGTTTCTAAAAAAATGAAAGAATTTGAAAAAGAATTAATGAAAACTAGAAGTAATGAATTAGGAATTGTTAAAAAATTTCAAGATATAAAGAAAAAACGTTATGATTTATTCATTAAAGCATTTAATCATATTTCTTCCAAAATTGATTCAATTTATAAAGAGTTAACAAAATCCAATAATAATGAATTAGGAGGAGGATCAGCAGATTTAACTTTAGAAGATGAAGATGAACCATATTTATCAGGTATACGATATCATGCAATGCCACCAATGAAGAAATTTAGTGATATGGAATTATTATCAGGTGGTGAAAAAACTATTGCAGCATTAGCATTATTATTTGCCATTCATTCATTTAATCCATCGCCATTTTTTGTTCTTGATGAAGTTGATGCAGCATTAGATAATACAAATGTTAGTAGAATTGCAAGGTATATTAATAAACATGCTGGTCCAGGTTTCCAATTTATTGTTATTAGTTTGAAAAATGGATTATTTGAAAAATCTGATGCATTGGTTGGAATTTATAGAGAACAAGAGAATTCTTCTAAAACTTTAACTTTGGATTTAAGAGAATATTCTAAAGAAGCTATAAGTACTTGAATAATTTGGCTAGTATATATATAATAAATGTGTGTGATGATAATTAATTGTAAGTTAACAATGTACAACATACAACATAAAAGTACAAACACGTATCAAACTGATATAAACTGGTATATTGAACTATATAACTGCGACCATATTATAAATGAATTATTGATAACATTGTTTGAAACCTAATAAATCTTCATAAGAACTTGAACTACCACCACAAACAATAATAACCACAATATCATCTTTGTCTAATCCACCAAAAAACTCATCAGTGTCTCTTAAAATATCTTTATAGACACTGCATAAAGCAACACCACAAGCAGGTTCAACAATAATATTCAAGTCATTTGCAAATTGAATAGAAGCTTTTGCACCATCAGCATCAGATACAAGAATATTTTTTGTAGGATGAGTTTTGTAATAATGTAATGATTTGTCTGAAATGTAAGGACAAGCTAAAGAAGTTGTTATAGTTTTATAATCTTTTAAAACAGTAACTTTATCATTTTTAATAGCTTCATTGAAAGTTGGACATTCTTCAGTTTCAATAGTTAAAACTGGGACGTGTTTCAAATTGTTTCTTTCTAAACCTTGTACAATTCCATTATAAAGGCCACCTCCACCTATTGAACAAACAATACCTTTCAATTTTTTCAATTTATCATCAGTAACCAATTTACTTTTAATTTCATCCATCATAGTTGAATGTCCTTCCCAAATTGGATACAAGTTATAAGGATGACAATAAATTGGTAAAAAACCTTGATTTTCAAATTCTGGGATTAAAACATTACGAATGTATTGTTCAGCTTCACCAATTGTTTTACCTTCACATATAACTTTTGCACCATTTCTTTCAATTTTTTGCTTGAGTCTAATATTAACAGTAACTGGTAACACAACAATTGAATCAATTCCATAATAAGTAGATGATAAAGCCACTGCATTACCTGCATTCCCACCAGAATTTGAAAGAATAACTAATTTTTTGTTATGTGATTCTGGGTTTGATTTAGCAGCATCAATTTGTGATTTAATAAAATGTGAGATGCCTCTAATTTTGTAACTTCCTGAAGGTTGAATGAATTCATAAATCAAATAGATTTGACAAGGAGCTATTGATGAAAGTTCTTTTGAGTGAACTAAAGGAGTTTCAATAAATGGCACCAATGATTTCTCAGATAAAGACATTGCCGATTTTATTGTTTGTAAAATTTGATGAATATTGTTGGTTTTGCTTTATGAAGTGCTGTGATTAATTGAGTGGGATGTAGTGGTTTAAATACTCTTCGAGAACGGTTGTTGATAGTTTGCTAGATCCGTACTGTAATTTGTTGAGAAGTAGTCAGACCTTGTGAGCACAGAGTTTGAACTTTGGATTTTAACGTTTATTCTTATCAGCGACTCTGTTTGTGATTTCAATGAAGAAAACGAGAATGAAAGGTATTCCAAAGCAAAGCAGTTTTTTCTTTATTACAAAAGCTACTGTACAATGCTGCTACTTTTTTGGATGTCACTACAGTCCCTTAGATTTTCAAAATACCCTCAATTGTACTCATCAAACACCACAGATCAACTTTTTTTGCTTATACAAAATTGTGTCAAACTCAAAAACCAAGTCAGCCTGCAAGTCACTGAGTCAAAAGCTGAAAGTAAAAAACTCACGGATTTAACTAAACTTCAATTGAAGACGTTACTTCAGCCAGTGGATAGAAAACTATGAATACTTCAACACAACGACTTTTCATTTTTGATTAAACTATCACTTTAATCTATTAATGCTCATTATAATAAATGAGAATTGATCAATATTTTTATCATATATCATTAACTTGCAAGTCAATTAAATATTGTACATCGACAATTTTTAAATGATATAAAGCAGTCCATAATGCGGTTTTCTATATAAGTAGTGGTAGATTATTAATCAAGTTCAACTTTATGTGTGGGTAAGAATAAAGGGAATGTTGGGTAACGTTCCTATAACTTAATAAACAATTACTTATATTATTCAAAACCCCAGTTTCTCAAGGGAATACCAAGTAAAGGGAATTAGTACACACTTTAAATAGTTTATAAAAGTAGCAGCTCAGCGATTCACTTATTGTAGTATTTAAATGGTTGCTAAACGCGAGACCATAACACCTTTTAACAGGTTATAAATTTCAATAGCATCCAAAAGCTTTGAATTACTAATTGCTTAGTCATCTCGACAACAGCTATTATTAAGAGTCAATAACTATTTTTTTAAAATTAGGATCTTTGGCCGAGTGGTTAAGGCGTCCGACTCAAGATCGGATTTCGTAAGAAGCAAGAGTTCGAACCTCTTAGGATCCAATTTTTTTAATCATTTATTAAAAAACTATTGGAGTTTTCCCTTTTTTTTTACGCTTATGATATTAATTTTTAGAAAAAATAATTAAGAATAAATTAAAGGAATAAAACATAAGAGGAGAAGAATTAAATAAAAAAAAATGAATTTTAACCAAAATCAAAATTTTAGAAATTAAATGACTAAATTCAATCAAATGTTTTGAGGAATTATTATTGATTCTGAGTCCCGCACTCCATTACATGATTGTATGATATAATAATTTTAAAAAAAGAGTTGACAGGAATTTAAGTGAATTAAAAGAAAAAAAGAATAGATTTAATTAAGATCAAGTGAAGAGGAAATAAAATGGAAAGAAAAAACAAGAAAAGAAGAACTAAATCCAACAGGATAAAAAAATGAAATAGTCAATTAATTCCAACTACTAAACAAATAAATATGGAAATTATTAAATAGTTAAGTAAATAGAATTAAAACTAATAGATGTTATCTTACAAAGAAAAAAGTTAGTAATTAAACTTATCTTACAAAAAAAAATAAAAGAAATACGGACCAAAAAGAGTAGTAGGTTATATTATATATATATATATATATATATAATTAGTTATCTGACAAAAAAAAAAAGCTGTATAAAAGTATACTTTTGTAAGACTTGATAAGACCTTGCTAGTCTGATTGTGATAGTGTAATGGCCTTAGTTCATAATTTATCTACTTTTAAGATGTGGTAGTTAGTATAAACGAGGTAAAAACTTGTCCCCTTTCATTAGATTATACATTAAAAGTTATACAAGTAGTATTTATAGTTGAGATAATCAGGAGAGTGGTGCGACTAATAATGAGAAACATATCACATAAACGTATGGCTTGAGTCAATGACCTGTTATATCATCAACAGGTCACTTATAGTGTGATCTGTTTAGAGTTATTGTTCATTCGTGTGATGTGATCTGTGTATTACACATGGGTATTTATTTAATCAATAAAAAAAGTTAACATACTATCAAATTCATTGCTGTTGTTGCATTTGTAAGCTATGTAATCTTTGAGCAACAGATTGTTGGTATTGTTGAAATTGATTATATTGTTGTTGTAGGACAATCTGTTGATCTTGAGAATTACTTATTGGTTGTACAATATTTGCATTAGGTATTTGTTGAGAATAATCTTGAGTAGAATGAAAAACTTGTTGCTGTTGTACTGTTGCACCTGTGGATGATAAAAATGGTTGTGAAGAAATTTGGTGAGAGTTGAGTTTTTGTTGTTGTTGTTGTTGTTGTTGTTGTTGTTGTTGTTGTTGTTCGTATTGGGGTTCTAAACTTGTGTATAATGGCAATACTGTTCCATTACTAGGCAGTTGCCTGTTATCATTGTTTTGATTCGACTTTTTGCTTACTGGAATTTCCAAGTTTTGACCATGTAATTGTTCAGTATTATCATTAACCATTGTCGAGGTGACATCATTTGAGATAGATCTTTTAATCTTTTCTATATCCATGTTCAATTGCTCTTTTGATGATATTGAAGAATATTTTGAGGGATAACCAACATTATTGGAGAGAAAACTTGTTGATCTTGATTTTAAATGTCTTGATGTTGATGAAGGGGAAGATCCAGGGGGTGAATTTGTTTGCGATGACGATGATGGGGGTGATGGAGATGGTAATCTATTCGCCATTTGCAGTTGTTGTGGATCAGACTGATTTGTTCGGTTTGGTCTTTTCTTATGATAAATGATACTTGGAATTTGAGAAATCAAAGGACCGCTATATTGTTTAGATGATTGAATTGGACTATGTGATTGTTGTGAACAATTTTCAAAAACTGTTAAATGTGACGTATTAGTCTGATGAGCCATTGATAAATCATTCGAAGTTGATTTCGTGGTTGATTCCTTATCTTCATCACTCCAATTTTCAGTAATGTTCATCAAGGTTTTTTTGTTCCTGGACCCTTTCTTTCTCCCGCTACCAGCTTTTCTTCCATCAACCAAAGTTCTAGAACTGCTTCCCTTCTTCCTTCCACTCCCTACTTTTCTACCTTGTAATAAAGTCTTACCTGGACCTGGTTTTCTCCCACTGCCAATTTTTCTCCCCTCTGATAATTTTTTTGCCATTGTTTATCAGGAAAATGAGTAGTTAACAGCTGTACACAGTATTGAAGATAAACTTATCAATCAAAACAATGAAAAAAAAATTCAATATTTCACACAGCAGTAGTAATCTGAAAAATCAGGCGTCACTATCACCAGCAAGTTTGTCAAGGGAAAGTCTGATTTGGTCCTTCCAGAAATATTTCAATTTGAAGCCTCAACTGCACCAAGGAGTGTCTATCTTCAAATACCGAATAGTATATAAGGATTGTTTTCAGTAATGTTTTTTTTTTTTTTTTTTTTTTTTTTTTTTTTTTTTTCTTGATCAGTTAAAGTTTCGCAAAAAATTAGAATTTTCGCTGAGTTGCGGTTTTAGTGCTAAATTACAAGCAGAATACTGAATCAGGAGGTTTTGGCGCTGTACTTTTAAAAACTGATTGACAAATTTTAGAAAAGGTATGAAATGACGATTGATTGATTGATTGATAAATAAAAGTACATAATTTGCACAAAAGTTGAAATCATTCATTGTTTGATTCACGTTTTCTTTAAATACCGGGCATTTTTTCACCTGGAAAAACTAATAGTATGAAATTTGAACAACCAATATATATTATATTCTATGTACTTAAAAGATTGTCTTGCAGTATTATGTATACCATATAGAATATACGTAGGCCTTTTTAGTAGCTTGATCTACAAATTCTCAATTGAATCAATGAACAAAAACAAACAAACAAACAATAAATTTCAAAACAAAACACACAACATAATCTCTATCTAGCTCTAACATGAGGTATAGAAGAAATGGCTTCAATCTTAGCTATTTCTTCTTTTTCTTCTTTTGAAAGCACTGAATGGATTCTCGAACGCTTTTCAGCTTCAACTTTACCACTGCCTATAACCTCAACAAATTCAACACTATTATCATCACTATCTTCTGCTTTATATGGCTCTAAGTCCAAAACTTCACATTCTTTCAAAGTGAAGGCATCAAAAACATCTTTATCATGGTAATCACCAACATTTTTAATTGGGAAAATATAAACTGAGATGACATAGTAAAAAACTGCTGGGATAATGAATGAAAAAAACATGTGACCTTCATAATAATGAATAATACCGGCATTTAATTTGACAGTAGAGTTAGCATTTGAGACAATACCTGGAATACCTGGGGCAATAGAAACAAAAAAAACAATTATTGCTCTATAGTTAATACCTCCGGTAAAATAAAATGCTCCATTCTTATCTAATGTATATAAATCATTAATTTTAAGTCTTTGTTTTCTAATAACAATAAAATCAGTAACAATTAATGCAGTAATTGGAGTCATAATAACACCAAAACTGTTCATAACACCTAAAAACACAGATGTTGAGTTATAAAACTTCCATGGTAAAACGGCCCAACTTAACAATGCAACAATCATTGCACCTCTTTTAATATCAATCAATCTTGGAAAAACTGCAGCTAAATCCATACCACCACTAAAACCATTACTTAAAACATTTATAGATAATTGAGTGAAAACAAATGCAAAACTCAAAAAAAAACAGGCACATCTAGTTCTTGGTGAAAAATCATCTTGTAACCATTGCATTGCAATATCAGTTGGCATCCAATATGCTTCTCCATATAAATCTTTACAGCAACTTGCACAAATCATGCCAGCTAATGGAATGATTTCAGTACAAAATATACCAATCCAAATACCCCAAAATAATTTATGTTTAGAACCAGATGAAAATCTTGAAAAATCTGGTTGATTTGTTATTGATGGGGATAAACCTGCATACCAAGTTGTGAAACCATAAACCCAAACCCAACCCAATTGAGAGCTTGATAATTCCATTTTCAAATGATACAAAGATCCTGGACCATGATTTATGCACATTAAATAAATCCAAATTGACATAAATGCAATAAAACAAATAAAACAAGAGAAATTTAAAGCCCAATTCATTCTTTCAGGTTTCATGAAAAAAAATGGGAATTGTATAATTTGGAAACATAAAAATGAAATAAAATCTCTTCTTGACATATCAACACTTGCTGGGAAAGTATTTTCCATATTCATGAATTTTTTAGAAAATGAAGAAAACATAATATTCATACTTAAAGCACCAATCCAAGCTTGAGATCCATAATTAACAATTGATAAGATAATTCTAATTGCAATCCCTAATGCAGACCCATATATTCCAAAAATCATTCTTTGCGTTAATGTATAACCAATATGATAAACTTGACCTGGAAAACTATTCCAATAAGTATAAGCAACAATGAAAATATTTGCCACTGTTAACATACCCATAGCATGTTGAATGTTCAAACCTAATGATAAAAATGCAGCACCAACTTGCCAAGTACCAATTGAAATGTTAAAGATTGCCCAATATCCAAAGAAAGACCAGAACCCCCATATTCTACGTCTTTTAGGCATAGGTTCCAAATCAGGATTTTGTAAAATTGAGACAGTTTGTCTATTTTGATGAGGAACTTCAATTTTTTGTAAGAATTTCTCAAAAGAGGAAGACATCTTTGAAACTTTTTATGTTTCTTGATAATATTAAATAGATTTATTATACTGCTTTTGATTGATGAAGGGAAATTTGGGTATTAAATACTCTGGTTAAGATAAAGAGTTATAAAAATAGTCGATATTTACTACTGACTATATTAACAGATTAATTAGTTAAGGTCAAGATAAGAAAGGTAATCTAATTATGACGAAGTGTTATCTCAATAGTTTATCAAAATTCAACTCCATTAAATTATCATCATCAGTTCTAACTTCTCATGTTCAAATCATGGTTAAATCAGAGACAAGAAGATAGACATTGACGATCAATTATCAGGATTCAGAAGTTTAAACTTTTAGCTTTCTCTCTGTTTGTGACAGTTAGAAATGAATTATTTCACGAATCACAGTCCGTAACTCAAAAAGTTCGAGACACAGCTAGATCTTTGATTCTTAAAGTTGTTACAACAGTTGATACAAAGTGTTTCTTTTAGATCATCAATAAACTGAGGACCAGTATCTAATATCTTTTGTCCCACTGTTTATGAATATATCCGTGTAGTGCATTGAGCACTCAAAGAACATAACACACAGACACAGACATTCTCGGCTGTTCATCATACAGGCAATCAACAAATTCCAATTCAACTACATAACTACAAGTTTCTGAACGCCGCTGCCAGCTGCCAATGGTTATCACTCACGAGCCACGGAGTCATTGCTCAGTGTTCCATGAGTCATGACGATCTCACAACTTTTTGTAGCATACTGCGCTATAGCAAGCTGCAGTTGTCACCAAATATGGGACAAGTCCTAAACATTTTGATTGTGATTAATTAAAGCGCAATTTTCTGTAATCAGAAATCTGGAAAGGACTAGTTGATAGTTGTAGGAAGCTCTTAGATTCTGATTCCTTAAGTGACAAAGTAACGAGTACGACGTGTTGTACAGTGTGTGCTATTCAAGTGTAGCACTCAGGGAAACCTCTTGCTCAAGAGTCAAACTTCAAATTAGTAGGCAGTTTACAAATTTGATGAATTGATAAAATTACATCAGTGATAAGAACATGCAGTTTGAACACCAAGTTCTGGGAAGTTCCATACGTTACCAAAAAGGATTATATCAATACTGCACCGTTTGCTATACGAATCCACTTTGATTCTACTGATAAATGATTTGAATATAAACATTCAAAGTTGTCTTGTTCTTCATCCTACTATTTTCCAGTAATCAATTTAATTACTAGGAAAAATGCTGCTGCTTAAACTCTCAACTTTATTAACTATTGCTAGTACAATAACAACTCAAGCTTTTGAAATCAACAACATCCTTCATTTTGATTTAAAATCAAATGATTTTGAATCATCTAAAGCTACACTTGATGAAATTTGGGGTACTGATTTAGCTTTTAGTGGTATTCATACTTTTTCTCATTTACCATTTGCAAAATGTTTAGTTGAACCAGATACTGATTATGATATTGCAATTATTGGTGTTCCATTTGATACTGCTACATCTTATAGACCAGGTGCAAGATTTGGTCCTTCTGCTTTAAGAACTGCTTCACAAAGAATGAATAATAAACTTGGTACTTTTGATTATAGAAATGGAATGAATCCTTTTGATAGTTGGGCAACTATCATTGATTGTGGTGATATTCCAGTTTCACCAATGAATAATGTTGTTGCATTGAGACAAATGACAAGAGGTTATAATGATTTAATAAAACATAAATCACCATCTACTAATACTGTTCCAAAAATTGTTTCATTAGGTGGTGATCATTCAATCACCTTAGCTGCTCTAAGAGGTTTGGCTAAAGTTCATGGTCCAATTACACTTTTACATTTTGATTCTCATATTGATACTTGGGTTCCAAAAAAAGCTGCTAGTTATTGGGATTCAAAAACTGAATTTACTCATGGTTCAATGTTATGGATGGCTCATGAAGAAGGTTTATTAAGTGAAGATTCTAATATGCATATTGGTATTCGTACCAAAATCAAAGATTTAGGTGATTATGATGATGATGATGCTCAAGGTTATGAAAGAATTTTTGCTGATGAAATTTTTGAATTAGGTGTGGAAGGTATTTCAAACAAGATTTTGCAAAGAGTTGATAAAGACTCACCTGTTTATATCAGTATTGATATTGATGTTTTAGACCCTGCATATGCTCCTGGTACTGGTACTCCAGAAATTGGTGGGTTCTTATCAAGAGAAATGTCATACATTTTACGTAAATTAGAAGTTTTAAACATAGTTGGTGCTGATTTGGTTGAAGTTTCTCCAGCTTATGATAATAATGAAGTTACTTCTTTAGCTGGTGCAAATTTCGTTTATCAATTAATTGCTAATATGGTTAAACGTCAAACTCCTGCTGTTTCAAATTTACAAAAATCAGAAAATAAATTTGAACATTTAAATGATAGATTTATTAACAGTCAGGCACTGAATTAATTATTGTTCTAAAACCACTTATTAGTTTTTAATTATTATATAAATATTTGTCTCAAACATTCAATTATAATGAATCATGATTTTTTTTTTTTTGTCAATCATTTCACTTTTGTAAAGTGATCAATTAAGAAAAACCAAATTATCTTGCAATATACGTCGAGTTGGGATCTTTTAAAATTTTTAATCATTATATTATAACGCTGGTTGAGTTTTAGTGTCTTTACAATTAATTAATATTTATACAAATAATTTATATTAAATTAAATTATGTGGCAAGTAAAATATTTTGAAGTTGCAAAAAGTATTTAAAGTGATTATTGAGCTTTAATTAAGTGCATTGATCTCATGATATCATCCACATGATCATGATCATCATTATTGCGGATATTCTTATTGATATTATTGCACTAGCTGCTGCTGCTGCTGTTGCTGCGTGCACCTAGACATATATAATAAGTGGTTATAAATTAATAAATATTTATAATAAGTACTCTGGATTCTGATATCACAGTGTTGACTCATAAACTAGATAAAGATATTTGTAACGGTTCACCAATGGTCGAACATGCTCCTGAAAGTCATGTAGTTACTATTCAGGACTCAGTGGTCACTAATTAACACTTCAAGAGATTAATTGCAACTTGAATAGTTAATGTATTAATATCATTTTACCGTTGTATTTTGTCACATTAAGCTCTATAGAAATTTGGTAGGATTTTAATTCATGAGCTGCTATACAATTATTACAGTACACCGCATCATAATTGAGAGCAGCAAAATTATCAGATTCAAGACTTAAAGATTCAACGAATAATTTGTGTCATCTGAGTCAGAACTTCAACGTCTTTACTTTGCTTTAGAATTTACTATTTAGATATCATGATTCATCATGATTTGATTTCCTAAGATGTAGTAGCAGGTCTAAACTGAAAAATGATTTGATTGCTCAATGTTGAGTCACAATTTACAATTAATCCAGATTCCAGTATCTATCAGTTGCTTAAAGCTCGGCTAGTAAAGGCAAGTTTTCAATTTTCGCCTACAAACAGGCATATTAAAATTATAAATATTGGATCGAAAGTCGATTTTCTGTTCTCGAATCTCAATATACTTCTGGTTGGTTTCAATTCGGCTGTGGACATCGCACTGAGTTTGACCTTAGTGCTTAGAGAAACACTGCTGCTGTGAGTCGTGACTGACTTGGAATCAATCCGCTATATTTTCCATTACAAGTGCAGTTCTATCGCAGATTTCCGATTGAAGATTTAGAAAAGAATCAAGAGATGGTTCCACCAGAAACAGAGTTTGAAGACGATCAAGAGATCCAGGAGCATGAAAGAGTGGATTACTCTAGTGCAGTGCTTAGAGAGAACAGGTTTAAGCAGCACGAGAAATCCATTTTGAACAACGATGAAATTGAAGATTCAAACAAAGTCAGAACTCGTTGGCCCGTGTATGGTGAACTATCACCGTCGTGTTCCAGGTCAGACAGCAAGCATATCACTTATGATGTCTTACCATCTTTTGAACTATACCGTTCAGTACAGCTTCATACTGCTCAAGCCGATGTCAATGATGATGAAACACCTGAATTCCCACCTGATTATTCTAATGAAGATACAACTTCTTTAGCTACAAGTTCTAATCCATCAACTAGTTTCAGTTCCAGATCCAACTCTCTCATCAATAATATCAATACAGCAGCAAACACTTCTGATGATTTTAACTTGATTGATTTCGTTCATTTGTTACCCTTGGAGAAATCCCCAATTAAGATTGATATTTTTGTTACAAAAGACGTTCCTGATCCAAACAACCCTCAAGAAAAAGAATCCATATTGAAAGAGTATACTTCTGGAGATCTAGTTCATGGTTATGTGATTATTACAAACACATCTGATAAACCTGTGAAATTTCAAAATTTTATCACTTCTTTAGAAGGTGTAGTAACAATCATTGATCCAGTAAATAAAAAACAAATCAGGAAAAAATTCCTTAGTATGATTGATATCAGCTCAAGTTGGTCAGCTGGATGTATTTTCCCATCTGCTAATATGAAAATGTTTGAACCTGGTAAAATTGATTTTGAAAATTGTGTTTTTAATTTAACTGCTGATAGAATTTTACAACCAAATACTAAATATAAGAAATTTTTCACTTTTAAATTCCCATATACTTTATTGGATACAACATGTCGTCATGATCAAGAATTACATTTATTACCGCCTCCAAGTTTTGGTGTTGATTATTTGAAAAATGGTGGGTTATATAGAGATGTAAAGATTGATCCCGTTTTAAATTATGGTCATAGTTATATAAAAGGTTCTCCAATTATTACAAATGATTTGTCTTCAGATGAAATGTCAATTAGTTATACAATCAATGCAAGAATTAGTGGCCACTCTGCTTTAAGTGAGACTAAAGATAAACTTGTACTTTATAATGCAAAAGATTATGAATTAAGATTCATTCCTTTTGGGTTTGCAACACCATTATTCACATCGAAAAAAGTCTTGCTACAATTATGTCAAAGAATTGAAAATGATATTTCATCAACAGAGAGAAATTTGAAATTTAAATTGAAAAATTTAACTGCTAGAGAGATTGATTATTTAAACAATGAATTGAAATTTCAACAACTTGCGATATCTGATTCAACGCGACCACCTATATTACCAGTAGGGTCCAGTGGTAACATGGGATTACTTTCAAATTTCCCACTTAGAAATGAAAAGCATGCAAAACCTGAATATGCTAAAATTGAATCAAGATTGAACGTTATACTGAATAATTCAACCACTAAATCAATTGGGAATTTATTTGGAAATAGTGTTTCTAAAGGAAAGAAAAATCAAAGCGGTACTATTATTGCAACTTCTAGAATCTCCAAAGATGGTATTCCTTATATTGCACCCTCATTGATTAAAAAGACAAATGATATTTCTAAATTAAATAAAACTGGTTTTGCAAATTATGATAATATGACATCTCATTTAACTAAAAATGAAAAAAAATTGTTGGATAAAATTAAAATTGATTTAAAATTTATCCCATCTGATTTTAATGATAATGGTTCACTACCTGAAGTTAAAGAGATCAATATTAAATTACTGGTTTTAACAATGAATTCAACATCAAGTGTTCCAATTAAAATCTCATCTGATTTACTTATGGATTCAAATATAAATAAAATGTTTACCAATTATTCAAATAAAATTAGTGAATTAGAACAACAATATAAAGATGCAAATTTAGAAAATTTCCATAGATTCATAGATAAGTCTGTAATTGCAGATGTAAAAGCAATGAAAAACATCAAATCAAAATCATCATTAGTCAACTTATTTAAAAATTCAATTAATACTAAACAATCAACAAATTGGACCAAATCAGAGATTTCAAATGAATTTAATATGAAAATAGTTGTTGATTTACAATTATTATCAAATATTAAAGAAACTATTATCCCAACGTTTCAAAGTTGTTTACTTTCAAGACATTATTGTGTTCATGTTGAAATCAAATTTAAAAATAATATAGGAAGTTGTGTATTAGATATACCAACTCGTGTTAGAAACATTGAAGAATAAAAACTTAATATTCATAGGCTACTTATAAATAGAACTTTTAATAAATAATAAATTATAAAAATTCACATAATGATAATAATGATGATAATAATAATAATAATAATATAATTAATGATATCTAAATACATCTATAAATGTTTAATTATAAATAAGAACCAATTGGAACAGTACTTATAGTGTCTTTACCAGCAGCTTTTAAACCATCATCTCTAGTTTTATAGAAAAAATATTCAACTTTCTCAAGAGAATCTTCCATATCTTTTAAATCTTCATTTTCTAAAGGATATTTTCTATTAATTGGAGAATATTCAAAAACTTTTTTCCCCCATTCATCAGTTAAATTTTTATAATAATAATAATGGAAAATTGCATTATCTTGAGTTTCTTCCAATCTTTTCTGTTCCCATGATTTTTGTTCTTCAATTGATGGTAATTTTTTAGCATTTGACCAAACACCAGCAATTGCAGCAACACTAATTTCAATACTATGGAATTTAAAAGAAGTTAATGCAACACCAGCAAATGCTAAAGTTGGATTATTGATTGAAAAAGTATGTAAATATAAATCTTTAACTCTTGAAGAATTAGTAGTTGTGTTTTGATAACCATTTTTAGTTAAATTAATGTATTTATCACTTAAAAATGGATAATGCCAATGATAACCTGTAGCAAAAACAATTTTATCAACATTTTCCAAAATTGAACCATCAACAAACACAACAGTTGAACCATTAATTTTAGAAATTCTTGGTTTATTTGGATAGGAAGTAGCTGCTTTTGTTAACCATGGGAAAATTTCATCTTTACCTGGAGTTCTTGAAACAGTTAATGATTTAACATAAGGTTCAATATATTGAATGATATCAACCCCACTTAATGAAGATCCAACCAATAAAACGTTTTGATCTTTGAAATCCTCTGATGATCTAAAAGCTTTTGAATGTAATATACTATCATTTGTTCTAGTTTCTAAACCTTCAATGTAAGGAATGAATGGAGTTTGATAATGACCTGAAGCAACAATCACAGCATCGAAAACTTCTTGATACCATTCATCTTTACCTGTATCTGGGTTTGATTTTCTCAATGTCAGGATCCATTGACCATTAGAATTTTGTTCAACGTTATGAACTTGAGTGTTGAATCTGAAATGTTTTAAAAGATCGTTTTTAACCGTGAAATCTTTCAATAATTTGGTGATGTCTGTATAACTCAACAACGGTTTGAATTCATCGTTTGTTGGAGCGTCTTCGTATTTGATTGAAGAGAATCTCAAGAATCTTGTTGGAACATTTGAGTACAAATCTGGATAAATAGCAGATTTACGCCATTGAGAAGCATTGTCAGCAGCTTCAGTGATCAAAGGAGCATCAACAGTGGTAGAGTTAGCAGACAGTCCATCTGGAGCAGCAAGACGTGGATGTATCACCTCTGCATCATAGTAGTCACCTTTCCCATAGAAATCATTGTCGAAAATATCAGGGTCCTCAATGTGATCGATGTTCCAGACACCTCCAGCATTGGGTTTCTGCTCAAAGACGACGACTTTTGTGAACTGAGGATTTGATGGTTTGGCACCAGTGCTGATGGTGGAGGTACCGTCTGCTGAAGTGTGCAAGAGTTCCTGTACACTGGCAATACCAGCAGGACCACCTCCAATGATGGCAACTGAGTGGATCTGTGACATAATCTGCAAATATATTAAGGATAAGGAAACAACTAATGGTTGTTCACTGGTGGCTAATAGTTATGGAAGTTTGGAACCTAGTAGATACAGCAAGCAGCTGGTTTATAAAAAAGCCATCGACGATCGTCAGATATTTATTATTCACTTCAAGATTCATGGATTTAAGAAAGACTCTTCAGCTCAGTAGCTCCACAGTTGACGTGATTTCAAGTATTATGCACAAATTACGATGAAGTTTAAAAGATGGTACAATTGAAATTTGAAATAGCCAAATTTTACCGAAAAAAATTGAAAATTGTCACACTACAATGACCAGTCTACTACTTCTAAGATCTGATAATTGATTATGACGTATATTTAATTTCAGCTAATTTACAATATGTTCAACTGAAGACTTCAATTTATTATAGAACTTCACAAGAAAAACTGTTCATCTTTGGCATCAAACATCCGCCAGAAATCACCTTGTTCTGCATTCGTAGGTATATCTCCCTTAGCCATAGCTTCACTCAACATATCAAGACGAGGATAATCGCTATCAACACTGTATAAATCTCCATGATGAATATAAAAATCACCCAATCCATTATCTGGTTCTAACGTTTGATTTCCTTGCTGTCCTTGCTGACTATTATGACCAAATTGAACATCATTATTAGTCGATTGTGGTGAATGCGAATAATTCGTATATGTCGCTTGATCCAAAATGCTGGACCCTGTAGATATTTTGAAATTTTGATTGAAACTTGAATCTTGTGGATGAATTTGTGAGCTGACGTTTTCTGATATAAAACTTTGAGATTGATTCGCATCTTGAGTAACTTTTTCTGCTGATTGTTGTTGTTGAAGTGGTAGACTCCTGTCTAAATCACTATTCTTTTTAAACCCACTATTTAAAGTTGAAGCCAAATTTGAATTTTCCACAATAGTCTGACTTGAACCAACACTTTCTATATCATTGAAAACATTTCCATTTTTACAAAAAGTTGTGAAATAAAAATAAAATAATAATCTTAATTTTAACAATAATTGATTTCCTTTAAATTTTTCTGTTGCTTCTTTTAAAACCGTTAAAATTTTAATGATTATTAAACTATAATCAACTTCATAATTTAATTGATTAACCGTTTTCAACAATAATGCAAAACAATACATAACTCTTCCAAATATCAGTAATGGAATATTTTTGAATTCAGATACTGCTAAATTACCAAAATGATCTAAACTTTTAGTACAAGCATGAAAACATTTGATACTTAATTCTTGTTCTGAATATTTTGAATATAAAAATGCTTCAATTGAGTAAATGAAACCTAAAAATGCATCTCTATTTATAGAAGTTTCAGCAGTTTTCAAGTCATTTAATTCTGTTTCAAAAAATTGTAATAATGAATAATTATCTGAATCATGACCTGTTGAAACAAATGAATGGATTTTTTCTAATAAACTTGTTAATTTAGAGAAAACTGCTATTGTTCTTAAACTTATATTTGGACTTATTCTTAGAATATGGAAAGATTCCTCCATAAATGGAGACCAAGTAACTAATAACCTTCTCCTTAAAAATAATGAATAACCAACCGATGAAGCATAAGTTATCATAACTAAGCTTCTATGTTCATCTTGTTGTTGATTTTCTACTCTTGTCATCGATCCTTCATTTTTATTTGCAACATAGTAAGGTCTACCTGTAAAACCCAGATCATTAACCATATTAATACACAATGAATTGATGATATGATAACGACGACTATGGAATAATTCTGCAGTGTTATACCATATTGATAACAATGACAAACATTTCAACAATTCAACAGATTTATTACCAATAATCATAACTTGATAAATAGTTTGTTCTAAAGCAATTTGTTCAGCTTGGAAAAAAACATTGAAATCATGTTCATCTTTGAATTCTTGTGAAGGTAAAGTGATACATATAACACATGAAAAAAGATGAGGAGCTTCATTTCTAAGTTGATTAAAATCAGTAGTAATGTCAATAAATGGATATTTAGAATAATATTCTTCATGATAACATTTTAATAATACTCGAGCAAATTCTTCACTAATGATTCCTTGATCTATCACATCAGGAAACTGTTTGCCAACAAGAGATAATCTTGCTTCTGCTATGTTTGTGACTGTGTTAGAAATATCAACAATTGTTTGAGGATCCATGAGTTTATTCAGTTGTTTTGATGACATGGCAGCATCCATAGGTGCATTCTTTTCAAGTTTGGAGTTATTATTTTTATTTTTTTTCTTGGATTGTCCTGTCTCATTGACAAATTCATAGGTTGGTGCTCTTTTGATTTTGTTATTATTATTATTCGCACCATTATTTTTTTTAGTATTTTTCAAACTTGCTGAATTATTTGATGACGTTGTAGTTGTACTTGAAGGTGACTCTCCAACAATAGGAGTAGGAGATGTATTATATTGCATTGCTGAAGTAACATTAGTACTTCGAAGCTCTTCTGCTTTGCCTTTATTTTGCACTGAATTCACCACTGATCCATTCTTTGATTTATCTTCTAACTGTTTTTTCAAGAGTTGTATTTGTTTCTCCAGTTCTGCAACTTTCTCGTCACCAGATTTCTTCTTTTTCTTGCTACTTGGAATATCAATCTCACATACTTTCCCATTTTTCAGACATCGTACACAGGCAGAATTCATGTCATTAGGATCAGATGGTAAACATTTCACTTTCAAAGCATGGCATGACTTGCAGGCTACTGCTCTTCGACGGGATATGGGTTTTGCAGTAGCCATAGCTGCAGGAGCTGCTTCTCCTGTATTATTGGCTGCCATTTGACTAATATCCTCAATTTGGAGATTATTATTGTTGACTCTTTGAAATACACGTCCTAGCAATCAAATACCAAAAAGCAGCATGCAATAACTCGAACACTCTCAAATATAGTAAAACACACCAATTAACAAGACCACGCAACAGCAGCAACACAATGCGTCCAGTTCTTCGTTTCCGCTGCAAAAGTTATTTGGTTTTAATTATTTATTTATTTATTTCAAATTGAATCCTGATTCAAATTACTGAGTCAGCGATGACAGATTAATTAGTCTTGATACATAAGAGTCCTCAGTCAATAGAACAATGGGTGAAATGATGTGTTAGGTAAAGATTCAGAGTTACAAAATGGATAGTAATTTGTGATCAACGAACTACATTGTAAATCAAATAACGAAGAATTAGCAACAGATAAATAATAATAATAATAATAATAATAATAATAATAATAATAATAATAATAATAAATTAAACCAATTACAACATTTCAATCCAAGTCTCCATACCTCAGTACTCTTGTTTATACAAATCAAAATGCTCTAAAATAACAATCACTATGCTGGCCAAAAAGGTGGTTATATGTCCATTTGAACCAATAGTAGCATAGTCTTGAATTGCTCTTAAACCATTTTTCATAATAATTTGAATAGTCAACAACAGAACAATCAGACTGACCAAAAACATAAATATATGACTCAACCATTCAAGTAAACATTTGAGTTTTCTTCCCTTGATTAAATGAGATGATTTTAAATATGATCGCTTTGCGGTTTTTTTGCTTATATTCATGAATTCATGATAATTATCTTCCTGAGTTGATTGACAACCAAGTTCGTTAACAGCATCTTGAAAATCACTTGATTCAAAAGCTGTGTTAAAAACACTAGAAATCTTGGTTTGTTTAGACATGAGTAAAAAACGATTGAGTTGTAGTGGCGATTAAAGGATCTAAAAAAGTGACGAAATCTTGTGGATCTAGTTTTATTGATATGAAAATAATCTCAAACCACCACCCACTAATAACGAATTCAGTACTAATTTGGGGCTCTCAGAAAAGCAAGCTTCCATTCAAGTATCACTCAGCTTAATCCTCTAAAGTAAAAGTTACAGCAGATCAGAAATTACTCAGTTTTGTGTCAAAAAATTTACTACAAAATATTTTGTCGAAAATTGAAATCAAATATATTACAAAGCTAAAGCTATTAATTTGTGAAGATAAGAACTTCATTATACTTTAGCAACTTCTAAAAATAAACTGAGTAGAATTACTGGAAAATATTAAATATATGGCAAAATTGAAATTAATAAATACAACTATGGAAGCAATTAATGATAAATATGATTATCATTTTATTTTATGGCAAAGAAAAACATGTACTTTAAAATGTATCAAGGCACATTAGTTTTTTTTTTTGTTTTTTTCTCTTCCTTTCTTATCAAAATATAATAAAACTAGATCATTAATGAAACAAAAAAAAATCATTATTTTTTAGCTCCAGCTCGGTTATGGGTCATATGACTTTGGACTAAATGACCTGCAGCTAAAGCACTACATAATGACAACTCACCTGCTAAAACAATGGAAGCAATAATTAAAGCTAATTGACGAGCATTTTCACCTGGGACATCAGCTGGACCACGAACACCCAACAATTCAAGCATAGAACCTTGAGGATCTAAGATAGTACCACCACCAATTGTACCAACTTCAATACATGGCATGGAAACAGAGATTTGTAAATCTCCATCTTTGTTTTCTTTCATTAAAGTGATGCATTGTGATGACTCAACATTTTGAGCTGGATCTTGACCTAAAGCTAAGAAAACGGCAGTTAAAAGGTTAGCTGCGTGTGCATTAAAGCCACCAACTGAGCCAGCCATAGCTGATCCAATCAAATTCTTACTAATGTTCAATTCAATTAAAGCTTTAACATCACTTTTCAAAACTTTAGTAACTGCATCTTTTGGAATAATAGCTTCTGCAACAACACTCTTACCACGACCTTCAATCCAATTTATTGCAGCAGATTTTTTATCAGTACAATAATTACCAGAGACTGAAACAATTTCCATATCATCCCAACCAAATTCTGAAACCATTTGTCCCAATGCAAACTCAACACCTTTAGAAATCATATTCATACCCATAGCATCACCAGTAGTAGTACGGAATCTAATGTATAGTAGAGTACCAGCAATAGCTGTTTGAATATGTTGTAGACGAGCAAATCTTGAAGTTGAATTAAAGGCCTTTTTCATGGCCTCTTGACCTTCATCAGAATCTAACCAAATCTTACAAGCACCAGCCCTTAGTAATGAAGGAAATTCAACACATGGTCCACGAGTCATACCATCTTTAGTTAAAACAGCAGTAACACCACCTCCTAAATTGATAGCTTTACAACCACGCATAGCTGATGCAACTAAACAACCTTCTGTAGTGGCCATTGGAATATGGAAAGCTTTATCATTGATGATTAATGGACCTGCAATACCAACTGGTAATGGCATATAACCAACAACATTTTCACAACAAGCACCGAAAACTCTATCATAATCATAATGTAGGTATGGTAATTTATTTGAATTTAAAACTGGAGCATCTGCTAAAATTGCAATTGCTTTACGACGAACAGCGACCGCTCTTGTTTTATCAATCAATTGTTTTTCTAATGCATATAATGGTAATTTGTTGTTTGTAACTAAAGTAACAACTTCATCGTCATGTAATGTTTTAGTTTTACCTTCCTTCATTAATTCAGTTAAAGTTTCTAAAGATCTTGGTGAATGAATTTCACCTTCAGTATCAGAAGATAAAATTTCAGAAGATTTAGTGATTTCATCAAAACTATCAGTTTTAATAAGAGGTGATTTTGGTGCAGTAGAAATGGAATTTGATGAAATGTTAACAGATTTGGCAGAACTTGGAGCAGAAACAGATTTGGATCTTGATTGTTTAGGGCCTTTCAATTCTGATGAAACATTTGAAGTATGGACACGAGCAATGTTCAATAAGTAAACATTAATTGAAACAGAAACCGTGAATGCAAACAATAAACTTTTACTTATAAATTTATCACGAATACCATTACTAACATGGTAAAGAATTGATAAAAGTAAATCTTCAATATCAATTTTAACGTTTTGTGGTAAATAAACTCTTGTAGGATACATTGTGATTATTTTACCCTTTGAACCATTTGGTAAAACATCAAATAACTCTTTACCTATGTTTAAACTCTTATTGACTGGACCGGTAAAAACAAAATCAAATAACCAAGCTGAACCAAATCCATAAATATGGAATCCAAAAAAAAAAGAAATTGCCACAATTTTAACTAAACCTAATAAAGAGTTTCTTTCATAAGAGAAAGAAGATGAGTTGGAATCTTTTAAAACTCCATTGACTGTTTCATCAGTCAATCCATCTTCTTCTAGAGCTTGTTTGAGAACAGTTGATTTGTGGATAACATTCATTTCTAATTTTAATGATAAAACACTTGAGAAAAAAGTGACAGTTAAGATAACGTCAAAAATCAAACCAATTGATGATAGAATACAGAAGTTACGTAGCCCTTCTAAATGGTTGGCATAAATTGAACACCCAATGAATGCTAAAATCACCAGTAAATGATCATTTAACAAAGCAACACCTTGTTCTTTAATTGAATTGTAAATAATAAATGGAGCACCTTTTGTCATATATTCCTTACTTGAATATTGAGTTAAAACTTGTTTGGCTAACGTTGATTTGTCTTTGAAACCAATAGTGGCAACTAAAAATGGGATACCTTCAGTAAGACTTAAAATTGGAACTTCCAAATTCAAGAATCTTGTGGTAGTGTATAAAGCAAACAAGAATGCAATGAAAGATGAAATGATTGCAGAAAAACCTAACCAAAATTTTGATCCAGATTTTCTCATATCATAAAACAACACAATGAAAGTATACCACATTGCAGTATAAGCAGCAGTAACAATTGCAATATCAAATCTTTCAGCACCTTTGATTAAATTGACCAAATCACCGTAGTATTTGACCAAGACATCAGAATATTTGTTCAATCTACCATGGAATCCTCTATACTTCCACGTTTGTTCTCTATCATTGTTAATTTCGTTCAAACTTTCTAAACGTTCTTCAATATCAGCATCACTAGACTTGATAACAAATTTCACATTTGATGAACTGACATCGTATGCGTCTTCAATAAAAGGAAGGAGTATATCACCACCTCTTTTGAACTCCAATGGAGCGACACTGTAGTGTTCATACGCGCTGTTGTCAATAGTGGAAATATCTTCGATAGAGACCCAGCTGTTAGATCCAGCTAACTGGACAAAATGAACAGTATCTGACCCTGTACTATCGTAGCTTAGTCCATGGTTCACATACTCCTGGACGACGGATAGGTAAGCAAAGGACGCGATCAAGGCGGTCAAGATCAACGAATGTATTGGATGTAGCGCGGTGACTTTGCCAAAAAACGCTAGCGGTTTGGCCAGCTGCTTGAACAACAATTCGGCAACTCTCAACATGGTACAGTCGTGGTAAGGGGAGCTGCTACTGTGAGTTGGTGGGTGGCGCTGAGGGTTTGTTTTGTTCAAAGTATAAAAAAAAATATTGTTTTCAAGCGATGGTTTTTTTTCTCAAAAAATTTGTAAGTGTAGTTTTTAAACGACTGGATTATTTATTGATGATTATTACTCAATTGAAAGCTTACAGCACATTCATAGCACTACATTTTGTGTTTATTAACCAAATAGCAAATCATATGTGAGAAAAAAATGACTATTTCAAGGAAACCAATTTGACGTCAAAAGTTAAGTCAGAGTTTGGTGGAATAGCACCTGGAGCACCTCTTTTCCCGTACGCGTAAGCAGATGGAATGTTGATACGACGTTCACCACCAACAGACATACCAGCAACACCGATATCCCAGCCTTTGATGACTTCACCTTTACCTAAGTTGAAGACAAATGGTTTACCACTGGTGTTTTTGTCAAAAACGTTACCATTTTTCAATTTACCAATGTATCTAACACCAACTTTTGAGCCGTTTTTAGCAACTGGACCTTTACCAACAGTTCTGTCTTCAATGACAATACCACCAGCTAAAGTTTTAACAGAAACTTTTTTAGAATCACCTTTTGGAGTTGGACCTTGTTCTAAATCTTTTTTAAATTCAACGTTTTTCTTTTCAGCTTTTTCAACAGCAGCCTTTTCTTCCGCAGCTTTAGCTTTCTTTTGTTTTTTAGTTAATTTTGGTTCTTCTTTAACTGTTTCTTTTCTTTCTTCTTCTTCTTCTTCTTCAATTTCTTTAGCTTGACGTTTTTTTTTGTTTTCTTTTTTAGCAGCTTTGGTGGATTTGGCAGCTTCTTCTTCTTCTTCGACTAACTCTTCAATTTTAGCTTCAATATCTTCTTCTCCATCTAAATCACTGATGTCGAAATCTTCTTGTTCAGCTAATTCATCTTCATCTGGTGTTAAATCATATTCATCAGAGTCAGAATCTTCTTCACCTTCACCTTCTTCATCTGAATCAAGATCGGAATCTTCATCGTATGGGTGTTCAACATAGTTACCAGAAATGTGAATTGGGTAAGAACCAGTAACAACAAAGAAAACTTCTTCATCTGGGGCAATGGTCAAGTCTAAAGTTTGTTGATATTGAGATTTTGGTGATAAAGTACAAATGACGTACTCTTCAACTTCATCATCTTCATCAACATCACTGTCTAAGTCAGCATTTTCGTCATCTAATTCAGCATCTTTAGCATCTTCGTCTTCTTCAGATTCTTGTTCTTCTTCAGATTCTTCTTCAGATTCTTCTTCGTCATCATCTTCAGCTTCGTCATCGATTAAATCTTCGTCTTCTTCATCATCTTCAGAATCTTCACCACCAAAGTCCTTAAAAGCAGAGCTCTTCAAAATTCTTAAAGTGGATGGTTGTTCTTCTTCATCAATAGCGTTGGCTGGATCAATAGCTGCTAAAGTGATGTGGATGGTGACTGGTAAGTCGGATTCAATTGCCTGAGTTGGAGTGAATGGGTCTAAAGCCAAGTTGTAAGAAGCTAATGGGAGTAATGAAGTCATATGTGGAGATGTGTAATTGTATTTATAAGTGTCGAATAACTTGCAACTGAAATACAATAATAATTGTTCTAGCGATGAGCTTTTATATTAAAAAAAAATTCTTTATACTTTAAAAAAAATTTTTTTTTTGGTAAACGCACGCTCATTTTTTGGGGAGTTTCCGTTTTGGGATAATTACAATGAAAAATGGCAGATAAATCATAAAACGGCTTGAACTTTAGCTGCGCATAGAGCAGCAAAGATAAACAGGTTTATATTTGGGCTATCTAGCAGTCTTTCTTGAGTCCTGACTGCCAAATAATTTCACAGACGCAATTAATTTTGTTGTTGTTTTATTTTATAATAGCAAAGTTATCCATTAAAAAAGTGGCAAAATCTGGAACTTTCTAGCATGACTTTATGTATAATAATTATTTATTAATAGCTACTTATAGATATTAAACATTAATATATAAATATCTCGCTTTAAAAGTTTCTATAACGCCTACTATCTAGAGAGCGCCAGTCAAATTTTAATTTAATGTTCTATATATAATAAGTAATTAAATGTAAAATGTAAGACGTCAATTTTCTTTGCGTACAATAAATTAAGATTTTATTGAATTACTTTTGGTTGACGGCTGAAAGTCTCAAGCCTTTAATATCCAGTTTTGATATCAAATCAAAATGAACCTATCCAAAGCTACAAAAAAAAATTCTAGTAATTATTTTCATTAAAAATCAGTTTAAGCTAATTATCTAACATACACTTAAAATTTTAATAAATGAGGTTTGTCACCGCTTTTCAAAGAGAAAGAAGCAGCTAAGTATTGTTTCAATAATGGAGTCTTTTTGATTTCAATTAATAAAGCTGCATCAACAACTTTTTGGTCAGCAACTCTTTCAGCTTTGACTTCTTTTTTAACTTCACCTTCACCAAAGAATTTGGCTTCAGATTTAGCTTTTTTAGATTCTTTTTCTCTAGCAAAATAAGCAACGTTAAATTTGGAAACATCAACAGCTGAAACATCGATTTTGGTAGAAGTAGCAATGACATATCTAGCGTTAACACGACGTAATGGAACACCGTTAACTTTGAATGGACCAGAAACTAATAAAGTGTTGTCTTCTAAGTGGTTCAAGTAAACAACTCTTTTACCACGGAAACGACCAGCTAATAAAATTAAAACAGTACCTGGAACCAAGGAAGCTCTTAATTTTTGTGGTAAAGCTGTTTTTCTGGTTTTTTTAGCAACTGGAGCATCTTCAGCTGGATACCATTTTGGAGCCTGGTTGATTAGTTAGTATACATTGAAAAAGCTAATGAAAAGAAAAGACAAAGTAGTAAAAGACTTTTCAAATGTTGAAATAGTTATTCGAGATCAATAAAAATTGGTGTTATATTCATTTTTGAAGACATGATAATGATCAACAGCTCTATAATGATATATTCTTCTCTGTATTCTCTCTAGGCATAATTGTGACATTTAAATCAACATAAAACACCATTATTCTCTATTTAATTGTGTAAGTTTTCTAATCATCATATCTCCTTGGTTCTTAAACGTATTGATTCCCCAAAAACACTGAACATATCAAGTCCAATACTCTCTATCCTCACTAGCAGCATTAACATACTAATTGGGCGCTCATTTTGATGTATTATTTGGTTGATTGTTGTTCGTGACTAAATGTCGAATTCAATTTACTGAAAAATTGTAGAGTCCCCAGCGCAAGGTTTGGTGTGAAGATGTCTTAAGCTTTTCAAGCGTAAAATTTGGAACGCTAAATATTTCTGCGGTAAATTTCAGAATGATGCAGTCACAAAACAAAGGTGTGTGGATGTATCTTATCTCTGTTGATAATATGAATATTACTACGTTGTATACATTAATATAAAAGGTATATTCTAATATATAGAAAAAACAATCGATTCTTAAGCATGATTTGTAGAGCTACAATGTGTTAAAAATTAAGTCATTATATTTCCTTATATATTAAAAATAAGTGTTCGCTTAATGTTCAGGATGGTATCTGAAACTAACAACAATGGACCCTGATCCCAATTCAAGTTTGATGTCACGTGGATTATCAATAACATCAACTAGAGGAACACTTGCATTCCCCAATTCTTGATCTTTGGCAAATTTGTGATGAATAATACCTCCAAAAACAATAGAAGCTTCAGGTGGTGCACTAAATTCAATATCTTCATCCCATCTAATAACCCCATTACTTGATTTAATGTTTTTTGTTTGATAAATCTCACGTAGTTTATTGCTGGTTGCAACTGAAACTTTCAATTGTGCATGTGAACCTAAGTTAGTTCCTAGTCTAACCGATAAAGTACCAGTAGTCCCATCTGGTAGTTTTGAAACAATTGTACCAGCACCATTTGGTGAATATAATGAAGAGTTGTTACGTTGATGTCCTGGTGTTGGAGGAGGTGTGAATTGAGCAGTTGTTGTTCCATTACCATTTGTGTTGTTATTGGTAATCGAGCTTTGATATATGGATGAGTTAGTACCAGTTCTAAAGGACTTGATTGATTGGCTATCATCAGTAGGGCTTAAACGCTGTTGATCTAATGATTGCTTATTTTTCTTATGACCCAAGACTGATTTGAATAACGAACCACCTTTAGAAACTGCACCAGCACCAACACCTAAAGCACCAGTTGCAACTCCAGCACCAGCACCAATAGCTCCAGTGGCAAGACCAGCACCAGCACCAATAGCTCCAGTGGCAAGACCAGCACCAGCACCAATAGCTCCAGTAGCTAAATCTCCAGCAGCACCAAGATGTTTTAACGGCATAGTAGCAAAATTACCAAACACAGATACTTTATTTGAGCCAACTTTTGGACGGGTATAAACAGGCTCAAAAGTCACTCTTATACGAGCTGTACCTTTTGGTTGTAAGTTTAGAGTAAACAATTCTGGGGTATTTATATTGAATGAAGTCAAGTCCAAAATTGTACTTGCAATCAAGTCATTTGAACCAGTTCTATCATAATCATAAACTTCAAAATCAACTTTTGATCTTGATCTTGATTTGATTGGAACCATTGTACTTTCATTCCAAGTAGGATTCAGTGTTTTCTTGATGATCTCACTCTTATAAACTTCTTCACCATTGACTGAAAGTTTAACAAATGGATCAGACTTACCATTACGATCATGAGATGGTAAGTTTTCAGCATCTAGTAATTCAAATTTGGCAATACCTGTATCAGCCATAGTCTCAGATGCTGGCAATTCATTGAAAATTGGAGTGTATTCAAATCTTAATTTCAATTGACCTTTTTTCAATTTCAAAGCTGATGCTTTATCAAAATATTTACTCAATAAATCTTTAGTTGAAAATGAATCTTCACTAACAATTTCATCTTCATCTTTATATTTTAATTTTTTGACGATCCTGAAAATAATACGACTATTATCTAAATCACGAATGAAACCATCAGCAACTTCTGGATTGAGTTTAGTACCTAATGCACGAGAAGAATTGAAACATGGTGAGGCAAAATCGTCCAAAAATATTTGTAGAAAAGAATCAGGCCTTGAAATAACACCACCTTTAATATGAACACCAATTGTACCTGATTTGTGAGTTAAAAGTTGTTCTAGTGGCATCACTTGTTTCGATTCTCCCATATCTTCAAAATCATCATCTGGAACTTCCACCCATTCAAAATCATCTGGGTTTTTCTTAAACTCTGCTTCCCATTCTTCAACTTGTTTGGCGTATTTAGCTTTCTTTTCAGCAAATCTTTGTTTTTTAGCTTCTAATTCATCTAATTCACTGATAGAATAAACAGGAATAGAAGGAACAAACGATAAAGTGTAATGAATCAACCCTTTCGGTTCATGATTTTTGATTTTCAATTCAGAAGTCAAAACCTTTTCAGATCCATCATAACTCAAGTAATTTCCATTAGAATCTTTTTTAATTAATTTACTGACATCAACAACAGCTGAACCTAAAGTACGGTCTTTGGTCAAATTTTGATAATCCATAACTTCTAAAGTTAAATGTGGACTTCTTGAAATAACAGGAATATAGTAAACTTCATTAAATGTAGCCTCCAAAGTATCAGGAAAATAATGTGATTGAAATTTTAACTTGTTATTCAATAAAACTTTGATATATGGATCAACTTTACCTATTTTCTCCAAATTCTTTAGATCTTCAACACTGATAACATTAACTCTAATAGCACCAATTGGTGGGACATAGTTAGCTTCGGTAGCAACACCACTCAAAGAGACTGGCTTCCAAGCAGCTGTAATTCTGATTTTACCTTGTGGAGACATTTGGAAAACATCATTACCTTCAGAGCAGTTAAAAACAATAGAATCTAAATTTTCTTCAAATGTAGAAATTGCAACATCACCATCTAACCCAGCTTGACTAATAACAAGTTTCACCCTAGAATTTGATTTTTCAGTGACCAATTTCTCAATAGTTTCTTCCCAAGAAGGTTCATTTGATTGTTTAAGTGTTCTAAAAGATTGGACTAATTCACCATTAATAAATAACTCAGCTTTGGGATTTAGTTTTCCTAATAAAGAGTTAGAAGTGTCTAATTCTTTAGCTTGATGTAAAGTGAATTTAAAAACACCAACTTCAGTATCTGGTGCTTCAGTTTCTTGATCTTGATCATCCTTATTCACAACTTTTGAAGATGTTAAAACTGGGAACCAACGAATATCATAAGTTAAAGAGCCTTTATTTTTACCTGACATCTTGAAGTTCTTCACGACGTTTTCATGATTTTCCTTTTGTAGCAAATCATTCATATCAAAAGTATGAAAAGCAACTAAAGCACTTTTCTTCTTTTCCATGTTGAAATCATAAAAATCAAAGTTCAAGTTTTGTTGCAAGCTATTGACTAACAGATATTTGGTTTCATTCCAAACAGGGGAAGTTGTATTTGCTTTAACAGCAGTACGAACTTTTTTATCAGCTTGGATATCAGTACTAATTTGGATATATGGATTAACAGTTGATGAATCAGATTTCAAACCTTCAGCACTTTTAACAGTAACAGCAACAACACCAATGCATTCCATTTTGGAACCTTCCATGAGTTCTTCCACATCAATATCAAAATGATTTGGAGCATATAACATTGGACCAGCATTAGCATTAATAATTGTGGTAATTAAACCTTTCAAACCAGGAATCAAAGACATGATATCTAAACCAAAAGTATCACCACCAACTGGTTTTAAAGAAAAATCAATTTTTGGTGGTTCTAACAGTTGAAGAGAAACAATTTTAATATGAGGGAAATCTAAAGACAATTTCAAGACAACTTTCATACGACCTTGAACATTCATATGTTCAACTAAAATTGGCAATTTTTTAGAAACAAAAGCCTTACCAACAGTAACACCTAAAGCAACTTTTGGATCTGTTTTCTTTTGGATTTCTCTTTTAGTCATATCAGAAACATCATCAGGGGTGAAAGAAAATGCCCAATCCATTTCAACAATGTCACCACCTTTTTTGGTGTAAGATTTGATTGAATCGATTCTTGGTGATTTGGAACCAAGATTGAATTCATCTAAAGTCAATTGGTCAATACCAAAGCCTGGAGCTAAATCTTTCAAATTTTCATTAGCAACTGCTTCAACGGTTTGGGATAACGCTGGCATATAAATGACCCAAAATTTAGCTAAAAATGAGTTTAACCATTCCATGGATTCAAAATTTTTATTCATGTTTTCAGAAGCAGCCACTCTCAAAATATCATCCCTCACATTTCTCTTGAAACGACGGATTTCTTGACGATAAACTGAAGCAGTACATAAAAGAACAAAAATCAAACCAAAAATACCATATCTCCATTTAGATAATAACCATGCAAAGAAACAATTACCCAAAATCAACACTGAGTTCCAGTAATAATCAGAGTAGAATTTCTCCAAGACATAAGTTCTAACCATTTCAATATGACTAACAAATTCTGGATCATATTCCATTCTTTCAGAAAATGAACCAGTCTTTCTCCATGGGAACTTTTCTACTGGAATACTACCAGTTGGGATACGTGCAGCTAACTTAGCAGCTTCTTCAGAGTTAGGTATATCAGATTCGGGAGCGGCGTCTTTTTCCAAAGAAGGTTTATTCAATGGAGCAGGTGCACCTTTATCCCAGCTATTTTCACTAGTCTGTTTTGAAATCTGTCGTGGCAAGAGCGCATAATGTTAGTAAAAATCGTCAATTGAGTTGTTATCAGCCAGCAAACGTACCGAACTCATGACTGGAACGATGAATGTGAATTATAATTTATAACCTGTGAAATACAGAGAAAAGTTGTTATTTTTTTCGCTGTTTCCCAAAACATCAACTGAAATTCAATTCAATTTAACCTGAACAAATTGTTTTTTTCTACCCAGAATAAAATCTTCTGTTTTCGGTTAAAAAAAGAGCCTGTTTTGCTTCTTGCTTCCAGTAACTTATAACTGTAAGTGTTGCTAAAGAGCCACAGGGTAACAATTGAGACACTTTTTGGACTAGATACATTATTTTTTGCTATTTTGTTTGACTTTGGCAAACCAGAGCAAAAATAATGTCGTAAATTGTGCGTTACTACAACAACAGGCTGATGGTTGAATTTCTTCTATTTCTAAACTATAATACTTAATGGATAAAGATATCATGTTGAAAGTGAACTCAGGAAGAGAAACCTTTGGTCAATGCCTTTTGCTTCTCTAACGACTGTTTCCAGCTGATTCTATCAATGATGAACTCTTTGGTATCTGGATTTTTTGTGTTTAGCAGAGTAGCTGTCATCAGATCACTGAAATTCTCGTCAATTCTCACCAAACTTTGTGTACAGTAGGCCAATTGTAAATACAGACCATATCTTGTGGATTTCTCTTTTATTTTAACCAGTTCAGTGGATAAGCATTGTGCAAGTTCTGTAACAACATGTTTCACAAATTGGAAAAGTAATAAATTGGATTGTTGTCTATCAGTAGTTTTTATGAGAAGATCTTTGGATGATGAAGATTCCAAGACTAGTGTGGATTCGCTTTTGTCAATAGCTAATTCTTTTTCTCTATTTACTGGATCTATAGCAGAATCTACTTCAACAGGAGATTCGGTTTCAATATCTTCTTGTTCTTCATTATCATCAACTTCTTTTGATTCTGCTGTTTTTTTCAAATCTTCCTGATCTATAAGATCTTTTGACAGATTTTTCGTTATATTAGTTGAAGCTTCAGTTGGTAAAGTATCTCTAGCTTCTTCAATGAGTTCTGATTCTTCTAAATCTATAGTAACATCACCCAATTCTAAATCATCCACAGTTAAAAAAATGTTCCTAAATGTCATTATTGTACCAAAACAAAATTCTCTAACAACTTCAATGCTTCTTTTACAATATTTTTCTGTTAATAAATTCTCTTTTAATGGAACTAATGATGACAGCTCCAATTTAATAAATTGATAACGAGCATGTAAAAAAATTCTTTTCAATTGTTCATCTGAATTCTCACTCTGACTGAAAGGTTGTATTCTTCTTAAATAAGAAATGATTTTAATCATTGAAGATTGCTTCAAGTTGGTTCTCAATAACCGTATCAAACCAGTAAGCATCATATCCATCTCAGCTTTAATACCATTTTCCACTGCTTTAATCAAATCACTCTCCGGAAATCTGATTGATAATCTCCTGGTATAAGAGCTGATTTCTAGTGCTTCAGAATAGTAACCGTTTCTGATACACTGACTTGTTAAAGAAGGCAATTCCAAAATGTTTTGAATTTGATCCATATTGCTTAAAACAGCAGCCAAATTTTCATTTTTCAAGTCAATTGCCTTGATCTGGGATATTATAGCTGTAAAGGACTCTTTATCTGCTGTACTTGATCCAGTAGGTTCTAAATCTAACTCTAACTCATATAAATCGTTATCTTGAGTTTCTTTCAACTCATCAATGTCGTCTTCATTCAACAGAGCACATAGACGTTTAAAGATTGCGTCAAACTCGTTATTAAAAAGCTGTGTAGTGGCATCAAGACTTATCCTGTTGTCAATGATCTGGTCTTTTGATTGTATTATAAGATTCTTCAATTCTGTGTCTATTACTCTCTGCTGAGCTTCCAACTCCGCAATATCCTGCACCAACGTTCTTTCTTCCTTTTTTTCTGTACTTGGACCATTTTCAGCAGGAGTAGGTGCCACTGAAGACAAGTACTCTGGGTTGTCAATGGAACTGATGTTGTCCAAGAACTCCAGTGCCTTCTGCGTCAGTTGCTCATCTTCCAGAAACACCTTGATCTCTTCAGACAAGTCGCTGCTCAATTGGTTTAGCAGCATCTGCAAATCGTCCATCGCTGCTCTTCTTTGCAAGTTTACCACTGCTTCTCTTCCAATTATACAGAATTGTTCAATATTAGTATTTACGTTCACTCCAATTTTCAACAAATTCCGGCTTCAACACGCTCGAAATGAAAAATTAAAAAAAAAAAACCGGAAATGTATTCTGTATGTTTTTTTTTCTGAAATTTCCCAAAATTAATCGAATTTTTCTCCTTCAAAAGCAGTGAATTCAGTGGAATTGTCCTCAAGAAGACTACTTTTCGTGCTCTTTGAGTTTGCAACAAGTTTTCTAACTGACAAGATAAAAGTTTAGTTAGCACAGGAACATATTTGGAACAATCAAATCAAGCGCAATGGAAGGACTTTTTTTCAATATTGATAAGTGCGTTGTTTATCTTAGGATTAGTTACTTCTATAATAAGGTTATTAACATTTCAACAGCGGGTACATCGAAGGTATTGTTCGTGGTTACAGAAACGGTCTTCTAACTGCCAACCAGTACATCAATCTTACACAGTGTGACAATCTAGAAGATTTGAAGTTACAACTTTCTTCCACTGATTATGGTAATTTCCTTGGAAACGTTCCAAGTCCTTTATCAACTTCTGCTATTCAAGAACATGCTTCTAAGAAATTATATGATGATTTCAATTATGTCCGTGATCAAGCTGTTCAACCATTAGCTAAGTTTATGGACTACATTACTTACGGATACATGATTGATAATGTGGCTTTGATGATCACTGGAACTATTCATGATAGAGATAAATCAGAGATTTTGGAGAGATGTCATCCTTTAGGTTGGTTTGATACTTTACCTACGTTGACCATTGCCACTGATATCCAATCTTTATATCAAACTGTCTTAGTTGATACTCCTTTAGCACCATATTTTGAAGATTGTTTAAGTGCCGATGACTTAGATGACTTAAACATTGAAATCATAAGAAACAAGCTATACAAAGCTTATTTGGAAGATTTCTACAAGTTTTGCTTGGAACAACCAGAACCGTGTGCCACTATAATGAAAAATTTGTTAGAATTTGAAGCAGATAGACGTTCAATTAACATTTCTTTAAACTCTTATGGCTCTGATTTATCAATTGAAGAAAGAAAATCAATTCTACCAAGTTTTGGTAAACTTTATCCTGTTGGTGTTGAAGCTTTAGCTTCTACAGATGATGTTGAACAAGTCCGTGCAATTGTTGAAAACGTTTATGAATACAAATCTTTCTTCGATAATGTTGGTGGTAAAACTTTGGAAGATCATTTTTATAAGTTGGAAATGGAATTATGTAAAGATGCTTTCACTCAACAATTCACAATAAGTACAGTTTGGGCTTGGATGAAATCTAAAGAACAAGAAGTTAGAAACATCACTTGGATTGCTGAATGTATTGCTCAAAATCAAAAAGATCGTATAAACAATTATATTTCTGTTTATTAAGAGCATGAGAAGAATGAATGAAAAGTAAACTTATTATACAATACATTAATGTTTTCACCATATGTAAGACTTGACAAGACTTTGATAGTCTGATTGTGATAGTGTAATGGCTTTAGTCATATCTACTTTTAAGATGTTGTAGTTACTATAAACGAGGTAAAAAAGATTATACAAGTAAGAGTTATACAAGTGGTAGTAGAGATAATCAGGAGAGTGGTGACGCTAATAATGAGAAACATCCCACATAAACGTATGACTATAACGTGATCTGTTTAGAGTTGTTGTTCATTCAATTGAAGTAGTGTGATGTGATCTGTGTATTACACCATAGTTAATAATTAAAGTTTTGTAGCTGATATTTCGAAGAAAACAAAAATTTCTACTAAGAAAATGTAAAATAATATTATGAACCAAAAATATAAATCAAAAAGTCGAATTAGTATTGAATATAAAAGTAAATTAAACCTAAAACCTATAAAAAATCATTAAACACATATAACTAAAATCACCTATAATAATAAAAAAAAAATCATCAAAACATTACTAGTATGTTTCATAACAATTAATGGAAATCACACAACGATTTCAACAACACCGTCATAACTATTCGTAACAAAAACAGACTTTGTTTTTGAATTTGGTGGAATAATTGGTGGAGCAATAATATTTCCTTTATAAAAATGTGCATTTCTGCATTGTGAAATATCTAAATAACTTAAAGATCCACAATTTGATAGTAATGCATCAACTCCTGCTCTTGTAACTCTAATACATCCTTTGATTTTCAAAGTTTTCAAATTTCTCAAATGAATTGATATTGCTAAAACTGTTGAATCACTAACTGCTGATCCACAAAATGATAAATCTAAATATGTTAAATTTGGACATCCAAGACATAAAAATTCAATTGAAATATCTGTTAATGCACAACAAAACTTTAAATCTAATATTTGTAAAGATTGAGCTGATGAAGTAATTGCTGCAATTGATTTATCTGTTAAAAATGTACAATCTGATAATTTTAATCTTTTCAAATTTTTAAAAGGTTGATATGCCCAATAAGCAAAACCTGCATCTGTTATTGTGGTACAACGTGTTATATCCAAACTTTCTAATTTGGAACTTGCATGAATGGCAATATGATACATTGATTTATCAGTTAAATGTTTACAATAACCTAAATTTAAAATTTTCAAGTTTGAACAACCAATTGAAGATTCATGATTATTTTCATAATATTCCATTTCTCTAACAATTGGATCTGTATTAAAAGCACTTGTATTTTTTTGACCATTTTGAATTTGTTGAACATTAGCACTTTTAAACCCAATCAATCTTTCTAAAACATCATCACGAACTTTACGACAATTTGTTAAATCTAGTTCAACAATATGCTGTCCAATACTTGGAACAGAAACATCCATTATGGCCATTGCACTAATTTCCCAAGCTGAATTCATTTTTAAAACTTTGATTGATCCAAGCATGCCAATTTCATTAATCATATAACAAAAACCTTCATCAGTTATATGGAAACAATAACTAATATCAATATATTTGGGTCTTGAACCAACAAAATCTGTAATTTGAATTAATGCTTTATCATCAATTGATTTACTCCATTCTCTAAGATCTAATTTTTCAAAAAAGTTTGGTGCAACATAAAGCAATTGTCTCCATCTTCTACAAATTATTCTTAACTTCATCAACTCTGGTAACTTCAAAAATGAAAATGAATGTAATAAAAGTCTATCAGGTAATGGGCCTGCTGTTAAAATAGAAGAACGACGTCTTGTGTTTATAGTTGAAAGTCTCAATCTTTTGGCATGATTCATGTATTGTAATGGTTGTTGTTGTTGCTGAGATTGAAAATTTGGGAAATTGTGAACAGAAGGTAATTTTGGATTTAATTGTGGAGGATCTAAATCTAATTTTGAGGATGATAGTGCAACAATAGATCTTTTTCTTGACATATCAGTTGTAATTGGATTGTCTAACTTTGGAATGAAAGAGTTTGCTAAAGGTGAAGACCCAATGGTTGAAGAATTGGCTGTGTTTACTAGAGAAGCCAAAGATGATGATTGGGAACTATTTGATAACGATAAAGGATCTGGAATTGACGTAAGTGAAGGAGTGGATGAAGATATAGTTGAAGGGTATTGGGAAAGTTCAACAGTTGGATTTGAGATTTCAGACATTGAAGAAAGTTTAGGTCCAAAATTTGGGGGACAATCTGATGAGTTTTGCAATGAAGTTAAACTATTAGCTCTTGAATCAAATCCTTTCCAATTATTGAAAGGAGATTCTTCAAAAGGAGGTAAATTTTCTTCACTGATTTCATTATCTTTATTACTTGAAGATCTTTTGTCTGCAGTTTCTTTCATTTCATCACAAATTCTTGGATATCTTTTATATAAGTTTTCTAATTGATCCCCGGTAACAATTAGTAAATCAACAGTTGTTATACTTCTAATATCTGCACTTCTTTCAATTTTTTCATTTGAATCTTTGGCTAGTGAGTGTAAAAAAGCCATTTCACCAAAATATTGACCAGGACCTAATCTTGCCAACACCTGTTCCACGATTTTTTCATCTTTACTACCAGTAGAAATTCTTTTAGGGTTAAGGACTTCCAATTCACCGTTAACAATAAAATATATGTCTCTTCCCAGTTCACCTTTTTTGAAAATATATTCAAACGCTTCGAATCTTCTTGGTTCGACACCTAAAACTAATTCATGGATGATATTTGATGGTAGTAAAGTAAACATAGGTAAACTTCTCAAGAAATCTCTTGCTGGGACAGAATGGTCCACATTATCATGAATATAAGGTAAAATAGAATCATTTCCTAGTCCATCATAAATTGGTAATCTATCTGTACTCGCAAGCTTATTAAATAAATTTGACCGAACAAGGTTTGATCTTGAAGATTGTTGAGGAGGAACCGAAGGACCTGGTAAAGTTGAGACCGCTGCTGAAACATCAGCAGCAGGTTGACCAAATTTATGATTTTGATGATTATTTGATTGATTAGTGACGTTAATATTGGTTAAACCATTTCTAACTCTTTTATCTTGCATGGCCAGTCTTTCTTGAGCTTCATCTCGAATCATTCTTTGCACAGCTGGGAAATCTGGTAACACAGCATTAAAATTATCGACTGTTAAGACACATAGTAAAACTTTTGTTTTGGCAACAACAGTTGCAGTTCTTGGTCTATTAAATAAAATGCCGATTTCCCCAAAAAAGTTTCCTGCAACCAATTCTGCATAAACAGCTTCACCATCTGGAGAAGTCACTGCAACACATCCTCTCAAAATCCAATACATTGATTTAGCTGGTTCACCAAATTTAACGATATATTCCTGAGCGTGAACTTGCATTAAATTTAATCTACTTGCAATTGCTTTATGAAAAGCAGGAGGAGCGCTTCTAAACAGAGGGAATGTAGCCAGTTTCTGAAGCAAAGCTGGTGGCATGTGTGTATTCAAATCATCGTCTTCGTCTGTGTCTTCTTCATCTTCATCTTCATCGTCTATGTCTTCATCTTCATCATCTTCAAAATTTTCTAGGTCTTCAAAAGCATCTTTCTCTGTTAGATCTTTCGTAGAGAAACCAGCCTGGATGTTTTCTAGTGGAGATTCATCACTTTCAACAGATTCTTGTATTTCATCCAGGGTTTCTATGCTATTGATATCATCTTTGAGATCCTCTAAATTTTGAGGTTCATTAATTTCTTTTAATTCATGAAGAATAACTGGATTAGGATTAATAGCTGTGTTTAACACTGCGACTGCTGCTTGGTGGTGCAATTTTGCAGCTTTGCCAACTGATCTGGAGGCCCTGTGTCTCTTGAGCGGTTGTAAATCTGGCGAGGTAAGGGTTGTCGAAGCCAGATCTGTACCTGAGCCTAACGAGCTGGTGGCAGACTCAGCGGCCTTGGAAAAGGCGCTCTTTCGCTGGCTGAGCGGCGACAGAGGAGAAGGTCGCTGTGGTCTGTGGCAATCGCCCTGCTGCATGTGTCTTTGAGCTGTTTGTGAGTCGAGCAGTGTGTTTTGGAGGCGAATTCAGCTAAATCTCTAAACTTAATTAGTTTTGAATTTGTTGATAAATACTGAAATTTGAATTTTGAAATGAAATTCGACTGAAATTAAAGTGTCAGTTCCGGTTGCTTCTGACTGGTATTAAGCTTGAAGGTGAAGAAGAGTCGAGCGTAGCAACTGGTGGGTAGACATGGGCAGTTTGTTCTACATACTGCAAAGTATCTTGTCTGTTTATACACTTTCGAGTTGCTGTCCAGGTCCAAACAGCAATCCTCGAATGACACTATCTGATTATTGATATCACGATCGTCACAGGCACTCTTCTAGAAATCGCCAGAGTTTCTATTCTGACAATCCGTGCATCAAGAGTCGCAAATTGCAACTAACGATGTGACAGTGCTGAGTGGATTCGCTTGTACCTGACAGACAGATATGAAGGCTCTAGACTCTAGAGATACGATTCAAAAACTACGAACTGGAAAGCTTACTCTTTGTGCTATTGACCTTTATTTTAGAGCCTGGAATCTAGATGGCATAAAGTAAGATTTATTATACCGTAGTAGTAGAAATGGTTAGCCAAAGTGTGATTGGGTGGAGTGCACACTGCGCACTGCACAGTGTATACTATATACTGAATTGAAGCTAAGCAGTAGGCCTTAGGAGTCAGCAGTCAGCAGTCAGCAGTCAGGACAATTAGCTTGACCTTTCAGACGTACCAACTCTAGATCTACTCTCAACTCCCAATTTGATTTCAGCTCCATCATTCATGTTTAAATAATAAAATATGAACAAGTAACGTCCGTAACCTGTTCATTGCTCAAAGCTCAAATTTTTAACTAAACTAAACTCAAGTCTTGAACTTACAGTACGATCAAGGAATCTAAATATGTAAGTATTTACATGATTGTAAGTTTAATCTACGACATACTTGGCACGCTATATCTCTATATTTAATGTACAAACCATTTTATTCAACAACTTTAAATGAAAAGTTGCTCTTTCGAAACCGAATATTTGAGTAATCTCACCTTTTATGAATTATGAAGGCAAATTCTATTTAAAACTTGTAATCACTGAAGAAACTATAGTTTTTCAATTCATCGCCTTTAACTGTATGAACAGTTCTTATATAAGTTTTGGATGTCAAAACCAATTCATTATATAACAAGAACTCTGGACTGGTTGGAAGAACTGTGGATGGATGAACTAAAACATCTTGACCATCAACTGTTTTATAACCTTTCCCACTTTTAATAGCAACTTGCATGAAAAACCCTCCAAGTAATGCTCTAGTAATATATTTTTGGAATTTATGATCTTCTTGACTAGTTGAAACAATTGGAATATCAAAAGTTTCCATTAATCTGTATAATTGTTTTCTAATATTAACAGCTTGATTCATTGTTCTATATGAAACAAAATTATCACGACACCATGAAGTGATACTGCCATCTTCTTTTGCTTTTAAAAATTCATTATAAACATTTAATAGAGTAACAAAATCACCACTTTGATCTGCAAATTGTAATTTAGCTTCATCTGCATATTTTCTTGCACTAGCTGGTCTAACAAATGCATTTGGAACATTTAATAAACTAACAATTGTTAAAATTTCTTCTGAAACTTTATGATCTGCTGATCCAATTAACATAACAGCCAATAATGGATCTAATGGGAAATTAGAAGCTAATCTACCTAAAGCTGTTAAATCACCATCATCATTTAAAACTGCTAGATAATTCAACTCTTCTAAAGCTCTCATCATAGTTTCTGGAGCTGGTGGATCCATAAAATCGAAATGAACTAAATCATCGACACCAACTTTTTTCAATAATAAAACAACTGATGATAAATTACATCTTAAAATCTCAGGATAAGTTGCTTGAATCAATTCCTTTTTATATGCTTCTTCTGTATATAATCTAAAACATTTACCTGGTCTGGTACGACCAGCACGACCAGCTCTTTGTTGTGCAGAAGCTTTAGAAATTGGAGAAACTAATAATGATTCAACTCTAATTCTTGGATTATAAACTTTTTGTTTAGAAAAACCTGGATCAACAACATAAACAATACCATCAATAGTCAAAGAAGTTTCTGCAATGTTTGTAGAAACAATAACTTTTCTACCTGGTCTTCCATTATAAGGTTCTGGTGCAGATTCAAAAATCTTTTGTTGTTGATGTGGTGGTAATGAACCATATAATGGATAAACTTTAATTGGACCACATCCTTGTTCTCTGATCAATTCATCTGCTTCTAATGATATTTTTCTACATGCATCTTCGATTTCTTCTTCACCTGTTAGAAATAATAACACATCACCTTCACCTTCAGTAGCATGGATTTGTAAAACAGTTCTAATAGCTGAATCCAAATAATCTTTTTGATATTCTGGTGTGTAGTAAATTTCAACTGGATGAGTTCTACCTGGAACAGCCAATAATGGTGCATCATTAAAATAACTCTGGAATTTTTCTGCATCTAAAGTAGCAGACATGATGATAATTTTTAAATCTGGTCTTCTAGTGGTGATTTGTTTTAATAAACCCATCAAAATATCAGTGGCTAAAGTACGTTCATGTGCTTCATCAAGAATAATAACAGAGTATCTACTCAAATCATGATCATCCATAGCTTCTCTCAATAACATACCATCAGTCATATATTTCAAAATGGTCTTATTGGAAGTTTTATTTTCAAATCTGATATTATAACCAACTTCTTCACCTAATTGAACATCCATTTCATCAGCAACCCTCGCAGCAACAGACATAGCAGCAACCCTTCTTGGTTGCGTACATGCAACTTGAGTCCCTTTTAAATGTGGCAAATCATCATAAAGAACAAATTGTGGAATTTGAGTAGTTTTACCTGAACCTGTTTCACCAACAAAAACCATGATTTGTGTGCTTTGGAAAATCCTTAAAAATTCATCTCTTTGAGAATGAACTGGTAAATCACGACGAACTTTCAAAATATCAAAATATCTCTGAGAAAATTGTTCACCTGTAAATGGGTTGACTGAAGCACTTTCTAATTTCTCGGCCTGTGCAGCAGTGGTTTTATGTGGAGTTAAATCTTTAAATTCACCGTTATTATGAAACTCTAAAACTTCTGGATCAACTTGATGAGGATGCTTTTGCAATTCACGTTCAGCCTTCTCTGCAACTTTCTCTGCAACTGAAGTATCAACAATTTTCATCTTCTTATGTGGACGCTCTGATTTGTCTGATTTGTCTGATTTTCCCATTTCAACAGCGACTGTTTTTTTAATTTTGAATTTATTTATTTGTTTTACAATTTTATAAATTTTTTGTTTTTTTTTTTTATTCTAATTTTTTTTTTTTTTTTTTTTAACGATGAAAATCAAAATTTGAAAATCAAAATTGAAATAAATTGAATTTTAAAGTTGCACCACAAGTTACAACAAACAGCATCAAAATCAATTAATTTCTAAAAATGTTGTCGCGTGAAGCTGCTGCTCAATTTGTGCTTATGTCACGATCAATCATCCGAGTTGCTTCAGGAGCAGCAGAAATAGTACAAAAGGACATTGTTGACTTTTACAAAACTTCACAACTTACTAAAAGTTGTAGAGTTCATAATGAGATGTTTGCGGAATTGAACCAAAAAGCAGAAGCTATCAGAAATACACCAGTGAAAAATCATACCACCAAACATCATAAAACTACACTTTCTAACAAAAGAAATTACTCAACATATTCCAAAAAGAAACCGTTTAAAGCTGTTCCAGTTGTAAGTCACTTTGAATGATTGATTTTCTATTTTGAATAAATGAATGGATTTTGTTTGAATGAGTTGAAATTATTAACATAATTTGTAGAACAAAGATGAATACTCAGAAATTCCAAGCTCAAAATTACAAAGACTTTTCCATTATGGACATTTAGCAGCTGGTGTTGGTGTAAATGTTCTTGGAGCAAGTTTGAAATCAATGGCCCAAGGTCATAAACCAACTGCTAAGAATGTTACATTAACAAACGATAATTTTATTTTTATTTCAGAGAAGTTTAGAAAAATGAGAGGTGCTGCCTTGAAAGTTGGTCAATTGTTAAGTATTCAAGATGAAAGTTTTTTACCAAAAGAACTATCAAATTTATTATCTTCAATGCAAAGTTCCGGAGTTTTTATGCCAACTAGACAACTACATAATGTTATGGCTAAAAATTTTGGTCCAAATTGGAGAGACCTGTTCATAAGTTTTGAGGATAGACCTTTTGCTGCTGCATCAATTAGTGAGATTCATAAAGCAGTTTTAAAGAATGGCGATAAAGTTGCAATCAAAGTTCAATACCCTGGAGTCAAAGAATCAATTGATTCTGATATGGATTACATTTTATGGGTCATGAAAGCTTCAAGTATGTTACCAAAAGGAACTTTCCCTGAAAAATCTATCAAAAACGCACGTGAAGAATTGAAGGATGAATGTGATTTTACTAGAGAGGCAATCAATATCAAAAGATTTTCAAAATTATTAAAATCTGATGAAAATTTTGTTGTTCCAAAAGTTTATGAGAAATTAACAACTACTGAAGTTTTAACTATGCAATATTTAGAAGGAACAGAAATAATCAAAGGTGAATGGGATCAAGATACGAAAAACCTCATTGCTACTCAAGTGATGAAACTTTGTTTGAGAGAAATTGCAGAATTCAAATTCATGCAAACAGATCCAAATTGGGCAAATTTCATGTACAACTCAACAACTAAAAAAATTGAACTTGTTGATTTTGGTGCATCAAGAGAGTATAGTGAAGAATTTATTAATAAATATGTGAAATGTTTACAAGCAGCTGCTGTAAAGGACCGTGCAAAAGTGGAGGAATACTCAGTGAAAATGGGCTTTTTAACAGGATTTGAATCAGAAGAAATGGTTAATGCTCATGTCGATTCAGTTCTTATTTTAGCTGAACCTTATTCTACCCCAGTTGGTGAATCGTATAATTTTGCAAATCAAGATATTACTGTTAGAGTTAAAGAAAAAATGAAGATTATGTTAGATCAAAGATTAACTTCACCACCTCAAGAAACTTATAGCTTACATAGAAAATTTAGTGGTGTTTATTTACTGGCAACCAGACTTGGTGCAAGTGTTCCATGTCAAGAATTATTTGCTAAATATTTCAAAGTTTGATACCTTGTTAATGAAAAGCTTATGAATGACATAAGTCTACAGTAATGATTTATTAGAAATGATTCCATTAAATAAAAAGCACCTTGTATATAAAAAAAACCCCTCTCCCAAAAAACTCACGATAAAATTTTTGTAAAACTGTCGATATTTCTCAAAATTGAACCATTTTTATCTCCACTATGATATTTATTAACATGATTAATTAGTTGTTTTTCTTTACCAAAACTTCTTGAACAATGACCACATTTAAACAACTTTTCATGAGTTTTTATATGTTTAGTTAAATTTGATGATTCACTAAATCTTTTTCCACATCCAGGATATTTACAAACCAAAGGTTTTTCACCAGTATGAGTTCTAATATGAATTGAAAGTGAACTTGAAGTGGCAAATTGTTTATCACATAATTTACATTTAAATGGTTTTTCTCCGGAATGTGTACGTAAATGTTGTTCAAGCATTGATTCAACAGCAAATGAATGGTTGCAAATATTACAAACAAATGGTTTATAACGAGTATGAACGTGTAAATGACGAATGATTTTTTGTCTTTGATTAAAAGATCTATTGATTCTTGAACATCCTTCCCATTGACAATAATAATGAGATTGACCTGAACCAACGTGGTCCTGAATTAAGTGTTCTTGTAATTGCTCTGCATTTTCAAATGTTTTATTACAAATTAATCCATCAACCAACCATTTGCACGTTGTCTCTTCTGGTTCATTACATCTTTGTTTATTGGTTGTTGATTGTGTTTTAGTTGGAGGTGTGTTTTTATCAAAAATATCAGAGTTTGGAGTTTGAATGCAATGTTTGGAATGATCATAATCTGAAAGATTGGATTTATAATCATTTTGAATTCCATGATCTTTATTAATATGATCCATCAATGTAAATAAGTCCATTGAATTGAAATCACAATTTCTCCATTCACAATCAAAAGTTTCAGTAGCATCTTGTAAAGAGTTTGGATATTCTTGTAATAAATGATTTTCCATTATATGATTTTGTAAATGGAATGAAGTTTTTAACATTGTATTACAATTTTCCCACTCACATTTAGTTTCTTTATTTTGAAAATTCCATTCAAAATTAATCAGCTCATGATTTGATGGATCATTAGCATTAAGATTGTTACTTTTACTGTTGTTATTCGATGTATTTGTATTAAATTTAATCTTTTTGGACTGATGATCATGAATTTGAATATGATGATGATGATGGTTTGGTGATATTTGCAGACTTGGATGCAGATGATGATGAGTTCCATGGTTATGGTTATGGCTATGGTTATGGCTATGGCTATGGCTATGGCTATGAGAATGAATGTGACTATGGTTGTGAGAAGGCTGATTTGAAGAAACTAATGGTTCTTTTTCCATTTCTTCAACTTCTCTTTTTCTTTTGTAAACTTGACATCTTGGATTTGTACATGGATGATGATCAGATGATTTCAAAATGTCATTTTGTGCTTGTTTTTCTTGTTGAGGTGGTGATAGAGAAACCATACTGATAGATTTTTGTTCCTCTTGTTTAACTTGTAATTCGTTGATCAGCTTTTTGGATTCATCGATATCTTCACATAGTTTACAATATAATTCATCAATATTACAAGTATCCAGATCACATTTCACATCAACACAACCATCAAAATTACAATGTTCAAAAATCTTTTCATTTAAATGCTGTTGTAATTGTAACTGTTGTTGCTGCTGTTGCTGTTGTTGTAAAACTTCTTGATGAAATTGTAAAGCTTGTTCATTCTTTGTTTGTTGATCTTTTTGTAATTGAAGTTGTTGTTGAATTTGTAATTCTAAATCAAAATCATTTGATGAGATTGAAGAATCAAAATTTGGAATATCATGAATATCATGATCATTATCACAACAAATCTCCACGATTTTAGGTACACACCCTTCATTCTCAGTACATTGAGAGTTCCCAGTGGTTATTATTGGGTTGCTTGATGAACCATGACAGTTTAAGAACTCAAAATGTTGACAATCAGAGAAATCATTTTCTTCATTTAAATGATGATGAATCTTATTATTTTCATGGCTATTTATGTCATTATTTGTTAAATGTTTAATATTATCGGTAGAATTACTAATATCATTATTTGTATGGATATGACCATGAATGTAAGTAAAATTTTGGAAATTGTGAATATGGCCATGAATGAACCCTTCACTATTAGTAATATCGTCATGAGACTGTTGTTGATTTTGATCTTGACTGAAATTTACAGAACTTGATTGTGAATATGAAGTTGTTAAAGACAAATCATCTGCTGAATGGTTATTTGAGCTGTCGTCAGTTGAGTGATTTGAGTGATTCTCGCAGTTCATGGGTGAGTCCAAAGTAGGTTCATCTTGCAAGGAGTATGACGATAGTTTATTCTCCAAAGTCTGAATGAAAGTATTGTTATTATCGATATTCTTATTGACTTCAGACATGCTCAGCTGTGAATCTTGATGAATGTGAGTACCTATAACACTCTGTGGCTGTTTGTAAACCTTTTCAGTTCAATAGACTGTCCTTTTTCTACTGGTTTTATTATCTCTGAGATTGAAAAGTGTCACTCTGTTGTTATAGAAGGGTGCCACCAAATGATTTAATTAATTATCAGTCAACTCCTGTACCCACACACCACTAATTCTTCAAAAGGTAGCTCTCTCAATTAAACAGCAACCAAACTCATCAACAAAATGACGCTAGAATAATTTTTTTTTTCTATCTCTCAAACTGCTACACATCAATACTGGATTAAAATTCAACCTTGGTGGATTTTGAAAACTCCAATTTTCATGAAAAAATCGAAAATGGAAAAAAGCTATTGCGCCAAATTTTGCTAACTGCCGTTTATGGATATTTTAAGAGATACATATTACACAAACACAAATTTACTGTTTGGGAAGTTCTGGCGCAGTGGCGTAACAAGTAATGCTGTTTTATAAAAAACGTTTGTTTTTAGTTTCCGTGACAAGTCATGTGATGTGCCGCGGTTCAAAGTTGTTTTAACTATGAGAACACTTCGCGGCACCTGTTTAACCTTTATTTTTACAGCTTAATGTGAACACTGAGAGAGATAACGTAGAGCATATGCCTGGAGCATGGAAGTAAGTTGTAACTTAGATAAGCTGTGAAATGTAATAGATATAGGCTTATAGCTGGTAACTGTGGTGCTGATTACTGGATCCGAAGCTCAAAGCGATGTAATATATTAAATCGTGAAAATATAAAAGGATGGCTATTTCTAAATACAGTTTATTTTACCACTTCTAATTCATAAGTTATAAGATATATATAACTCGACAACAATTGCAATTGTAATAACAACTTCAAGCAAATCAATACTAAACAACAAACAAAAATGAGCGAAAAGACTGTGGACAAGATAGTATGTGTGTTCTGTGGTTCATCCTTTGGTAACGAAACTTTATTCGCTGATAACGCCAGTGCTTTAGGTAAAGCGCTTGCTGAAAGAAACTGGGGTTTAGTTTATGGTGGTGGTACCAGTAAGTTCTTCCTTGAATTTAGTTTTATTCAATTGGTGTCAATACTAATTATCCAACAGCTGGTTTGATGGGTGCGGTGGCAAAAGCATGTTTTGAGAATAATTCTTATGTTCATGGTATCATTCCAGACGCTTTGGTTTCTAAGGAAAGACAAAATGTTGAAAAATTCAACGAATCTATTAAAGAATCTGTTGATAATCATCAAGGTGTTACTCCATTATCTGATGAATACGGTAAAACTACAATTGTTTCAGATATGCATACAAGAAAAAGAAAGATGGGTGAAGAAGCTGATGCTTTTATTGCGTTACCAGGTGGATTTGGAACTTTAGAAGAATTGATGGAAGTGATCACTTGGAATCAGTTGGGAATTCATGATAAACCAATCATTTTATTTAATATGAATGGATTTTTTGATAGTTTAATCGAATTTATCAAGATTTCAATTGCAAAAGGTTTCATCAGTGAAAAAAATGGTGAAATTATTCAAGTTGGTACTAGTCCTGAAGAAGTGTTATCTCTAATCGATAATTATAGCGTTCCTGAGGGGAGATATAATTTAAAATGGTCTAATTTGGGTACCAAAAATTAAAAATATTAATAGAACAAAACTAAATCATTGAATCAAAAACCAAACCATTTATTTCATGTTAGAACCCCATCAACATTGAAAATTTTCTATATTCTCATTTCATCTACTCCACTATTGATATAAATGCAATATATTAATATACAGGAGATCATCTTATAAACAAGCTATTACCAGTGTTGTATCAAAAACCTTACCACCAACAAATCAGCTTTATAGCAATTTAATCCTCTTTATATAGATTCAGATATATAATAATTCAATTTTTTCCCAAAGAAGTAACTTAAATACCGATTGTGTTAATGTCTAATTGGGACTTCTTATAGTTAGTCTCAGAAACTAGTGCTCTAAATAAAACTTAACAACGACTATCAAGCTGTTCATAAATCTTGATTTTTCATTATTCATGTTATTTGAAAAAATGAAAGAATTTTGACGCCAAATTAAGGATAAATCGGTGATTTGTGTAATTTTGTGACAAACTTGAAAGTGATTGTAAAAGCTAACTACTAACAACGTTATGAGTTCTCTAAAGATATTAGCTTGGATTTTGAATTTTGAAATACTAAGCGTGGGAAGTAACAGCTTATAGTTGTTGAATATATAAATATGTCATTCATATGCCCACAGAGTCTTTTTATAATTGAAGTATTTAATGTCAATTATCTTTCGAGTGCTGGTAATTAATTAAAATAAATGGTATTTTACAGCAGCTCAACACTGAAGAATGATGAGATGATATATGGAGTATTATGTACATCATATGTGCATATTGAAATAATATACCTACCACTTGGAGGTGGTCGTAATTTGTATAAAAAATCACGGTCTAATTATAAGTTCAAAGTTCATCCTCAGTTAATGGTTAAATGACTAGTTATATTGATATAATAATAGTATGCAACTGGTACTCAATACTATAGCAGAAACAATCTTAAAACTTATGTACTGTGTTGCACGAATATTCCCGCGAGTCGACGACGTCTTTATATTAATTTCTAAGCTGTATGTATAATGATCAAAAATTTGATCTTGCTTGGTTCGTGATCTATTCAATGGATTGATAAGTGATAAGTGAATAACACCTACCATATGAGTCTATTTTGATCACAGGATCCTGGCTGTTTGATTGTCCTGGAACGTTACAGTTGAAAGATCGATGGTTTCACAACAAAAGTGATGGCACTAAAATTTTGTTGTTTGCTAAGTTTGACAGTTGACTGTTTCTCGCTTCTGCAAGAAAGCATAAATTGTCACTAATGTACTGTATTATCCTTGGGACTCAACAAGCTCAGCCTTTAAAAGAATGATTCAAAGAGTATCAAATGGCTTTCTTATATAGTTCTTGTGATTGAATAACCAGTAGATACTGCTGATCTCTGCACTCTGTTGATAGTGTGCACTCCAAACTGCTATCTCTGGAGAGTCGAGACTGTACAAATAACGGTGAACTACAACGCCTGGACAGTGACAGTGGACAGATCCAGCAACATACAGCCTGAAACAGACCATTGCATCATGACCGGATGCATCAGCTGCATTTAGAATAGGAATTTGGGGCCTACTCCTAAACTATATTAACTTCAAACTTGTACTATGTGGATGTAACGTCGTTGTAACTTGTACTCAGCTTTAATATTTCTCCAAACTATTCTTCGACATTAATTGTCTACTTCAAAGTTTACAGCAACAACACCTAAAGTCCCTAGTCCACGTTTCACCTGCTAAAATTCAAAACTTTAGAGTCCTGCCGTTGCTGCTTGAATCATCCACACGCTTATCGCCCCAGCAGCATTCATTGTTTTTCCTCTGCAAAAAACCAATTTCAGTTTGAATTCGGTGTGAATTTTGAATACAATTCTCACTCTTCTAAACACTCCTCTAGTATTCTACACTAGCGCTCGTCTCCTGAGAAGACCACAAACACTTGCTAGTTGTTGGAACACATTTTGTCTGTTATCTTCCTCAAAGTCTGGTATCCACTGCTGCACACACACTGAGGTTAGAGCTGTTTCAGAATTTGCAAAGGAAAAAGAAACGAAAGTGTTCGAACTTTGCAGTCTTGCAACTTAACTACTTTTTACTTTCCTGAGAAGTCCCAGTGCTAGCCCAAAAATTGCAACATTTCAACACACGCTACCGCTCCAACTTTCAGGCCGTTAGTCGCTGTCACAACTACATCCAAACTCCTTGATTTTTTTTTTGTATCCAACTGATTATTTTACACAAAAACAAAAGATTAATTGCTTAACCACTGATCAAGTTGCCGTTTTGTGATCTTTTTTTTTTTTTGTTTTGAACTGTGTTTTCATCTATACAAATTTCATTGATTTAAATATTTTTATAACTGAAATCACATATATTCAACACACTACACAATATGTCCGCTTCTCAGCTGGCTGGAAGTAATACTGGTCAGTCAAATGATCAAAAATCCTCATCAATCACTCATGCTGATGATCATAATAACAAAAACAACCATACTAATAATAATAACAATAATACTAATCATAATGAAACTGATGATAATCAAACCACTCAATTCAACCTTAGCTATACCAACGAACAAAAAAAGCATAACGATGGAAACAATACAAGAGATTCAGAACCAATGAATAGCATTCCAAATAATATTCCTCTATCTCATCCAGTAAATTCACATCAACAAATCAGTCTGCATCGTGGCCCTTGGTCTCCAGATGAAGATAGAAGATTGATGGAATCAATATCTGCTTTGGGAGCATCTAACTGGGTTAAAATTTCTCAGTCTATTGGTACAAGAACTCCAAAACAGTGTCGTGAACGTTATCATCAAAATTTGAAACCTTCATTAAATAGAACCCCAATTTCGGTTGAAGAAGGTCGCCTTATTGAACAACTAGTTGCAAAATATGGGAAAAGATGGGCTGAAATTGCAAGACATTTGAATGGAAGATCAGATAATGCCATTAAAAATTGGTGGAATGGTGGTGCTAATAGAAGACGTAGAGCTTCAAGTCAAGCTATTTTACAAGAAAGTGGATCCCAAAGAGGTCTTGATATTCAACCTCTAACTTCTTCTTATCAATATCAACAACAACAACAACAACAACAACAGCAGCAGCAGCAGCAGCAGCAGCAACAACAACAACAGTTTAGCCCTGCTTTTAATACTGCTATTTTCAATAATGAAAGGCATTATAATCAATACCAATCTTCTACACCAGCAGCTCAACATCAACTTCTTCATATCACACCTGTTGCTCATAGTGTAGCTCCACATATCAGCTATACTTCATCTGCTGCACCAATACCTCCAATAGCTGGTACTGCTTCTTCTTGTCAACAACAACAATCACAAATACCTCATCAAATGTTGCCACCTCCTGTTGCTGGTCCATTATCTTCAAGTGTAAATCAAGATTTTTTTCAACAGCACTCAAATGTTAGAAGAGTTTTGGAAGATCAAAACCTGCCGGTAAGAAGACATTCCACTCATACAATAATACCACCACATAATGCTCAATCGAATTTATCATTTGCTTCTAGCTCTCCATTATCAAGAGGTCCATCTTCAAGACATAGTTCTGTATCATTTGATTGGCATAATCAAACAAGTGTCACAAATCCATCAACTGCTGGAAGTGATATTTCTTCTAATGAACTTTCAAATGGTACTTCAAGAAGATCTTCAATTGCCCATGATTTTTTTGGTAAAAGACAAAACTCAATTACTTCTCAACATCTTTTATCATCAAGTTTGGCAGCTCACAGAAACTCAATATCCCACATCACACCTTTAACGAATATTCAACCAATCACCAATAATGATTCAAAACCGGTGTTTAAAACTGAATTTTCCTTCAATGCTGCAAACACAAACTTATCAGCAACTACCACATCACCAATCCCACCAATAAGTACCAATATCAATTCAATTGATAAAGTAACAAAACTCCCTCCAATTTCCTCAAAATTAAATCAATCTAATGAAACAGTTCAAGATTCAATTAAAACTGAAACTGAAACCACTAATGATACAAATGAGCCAAAACAAAGTGTTATGCATATTTCTAATCTTTTATCTTAATAACTTTTAATACACTAGTATGTTTATAATTATTGTTATTGTTATTTGTTCGATACTCTTAAATAAAATCACAGTTTTAATTAACTTCTATATAATACTTAAAACATGGAAAAAAGTAACTAATCTATTTAAATGCATTTAATGTAATACATTCGAATAAAAAACAGTTGTAGTTGATTATCATCAGAATTAAGCTATTGTTTATTAAGTTCTATTCTAATAGCAATTTAAACACTATTTACAATTTTACATTTGGTAACATCTCCTGATTGAGGTAATCCAATAGCAAAATCATTAATATGAATAATCCCCTTTCTATCAACAATATATAATTTATGACCATCATTAGAAAAACTTAAACTTGCACTTTCTCTCATTCTAAATGCATTAGAAACTTGATCAACAATAAACATTCTCTTTGATTCATTATCTAAATTTGTAGTAAACATTAAATAAACAGTGCCATTCCTATCTAAAAATGCAACACTATCATTTCTCGGAGAAACACAACATTTATGAATTGTTGATCCAATTTCATCTAATTTTAACAATAATTTTGGTTGTGCCACTGTTTGTAAACCATTGATTGAACTAATATTATTATCAATCACTATAGGTGGAGCATTAAAAGCTGCAGATGTAATCACCATGATTTTATTGTTGGGGAACATTTTAATGTCTGTTATACCTTCACTTTCTAATGATGTGTCTAAAGATCTAATTGATTTCATGACTAATTTTGGTTCATTTGGATTCTTAATCAATACTGTTAAAAACCTTGATTCAAGTGCAGTTGAACATGATAAGTATTGAGAATCATTACTAAAACTTATTGTATTGATTGGATCTCTATAAGGAAAAGTGATTGTTATTGGATCAATTTTAATTATTTGATTTGATGATTCATTAAAGTGTAATTTATGCATGACTATTAATGCTTGTTCTAAATTTGTTATACGATCTTTTCCTGTGATTCCATATGCTATTAATTGTGAATTGGGTGAGATATCAATACAACGAATTGGGAAATCTGACGAATAAATATAAATTGGACAACCTCTTTTACTTATATCAAAAACTCTTAATATACCATTTGTACCTGATATGACAAGATGGGTGTTTGATAAAGAGGAATAAAGAAATTCCCATTCATTCAATTTTTTATTGATATTTTCCATGACACCACCTTTAATTTCAGTTGATGAAGGATAAGGTTGTAAATTTTCGAAACTTAAACCAAATTCACCTTTAATATTACCACAGCAGTATAATTTTGGGGGTTTTTTGGAGTTATTATTGATTTCATAAATCTCAAATTTTTTTGGTGATAATAGTGCAAAAAATTTACAATTTGGTGAAATTGCTGTGTTTATAAACGTCTTTGACTTTGTCTTCAGGATTTTAGAATGTGTTGAATAATTAAATTGACGTCTATACATTGGGAAACATTTCACAAATCTGTATTCATCATGTTCTTGTTCCTCTTTTGAAGAAATATTTGATGTAATTGTTGATAAATTTGATGCACAATGCTGTGAAAATGAAGTTGCAATTGGGGTTGAAGAAGCAGAATGAGAAGATTTGTTGTTGAAAGTTATTGCAGAACCACTGATTGATGATGATCTTGAATTTAGAAGTTGATTAGTTGAATTTGATAAGGAAGAAGGTTGACGCTGTACTGGTATTGTATCATTTAATGAAGTGTATTTTTGTTCTTCATTAACACTATTGGCCACTGTATAAAATAGTGATAACAATGATTCTTTCTTGTTTGAATTATTATTGGTATTGTTGTTGATGGTGTTAGCCTCAAACAAATTTTGAGTGTTATCATTCTGACCCACATTTTCAGTAGACTCCAAAGAAACAAGATTGAACAAGCTTCGTAGTGGCTTGATCTCATTGACTATAGTACTAGTCTTAGAACATAATGGACATATAAGTGATGAGTTTCTAATCAATGATTGAGCAAAAGTTTCTGAAATTATACAGCCACATGACAGCATCGAAGGATCATTAACAACTTTGTAAAAAATAGAAGGTGGAATTGTCGCATAGTTGTAGGCTGCTGGTAGTGTCAGTGCTTCTGTGATCTGCTGGACGGCAGTCTCTTCAACCGAGAGCATCAACTTGTTTTCAGTAAGAAGTTGTACACTGTTCTTAGTTCTGTCAGATATCAATGCTTCTTCTAGTTTGATAATGAAGCGATTTCCAACTTCCAAGTTTCAAATAGATAAAAAAATTCACTGAGAATTTCCGGGGGCATTGAAAATTGGAATGTTCAATGTGGCGCACATTTGCAACTTGCATTGGGAATTCCGGTGTAGTGCGCAGTCTGCACACTGCACACTGCACAGTGGATAAATTCAAATTTAGCAGTCATATCTACATTTTAATCTTTATAAAGATTTACGCAGCGAATCTTTATAAGTTTATAAGTTATGTCTGCAAAATCTGAGCTTGCCGGTAAAAGATAATTGGATCATTCAAGAATTGTCCATTTGAAAGAAAATTAGTTAAAATCAACTTGCAGGATCATCATCTATCTAGTTAATAGTAATATGAACATTGAACATTGAACATTGAACATTGAATTACATCTTCATTCCCGTAATAATTATAAGCTAACAAAACCAAAGTCTGATTATCTAATTGCTTAATAGACCAGAGTTTCAAAAATTTGAGATCAATAATATGCAGGAATTTTTTGTAAACACATGTTGAAAATTGAAAAACAGTTTTATTATTTCATAATATCATGAGTGTGGTGCTTAACTTTTAATACCATATATTTTAATCCAAATTAATAAAACAAAGATCTGTATCATGATTTATAAATTAGTTAGATATTGGTACGTCTTTTTAAAAATAAAAATGGCCTAAAATGCAAATTTGTTATTTTTGACTAATAACAAAATACTTGCCGCAAGCTGTAGTTAAATAGCTCAGATAATATATATTATATCTTAATAATAAGGTTGACCTAAGATTTTAAAAAAAACATTTTCAAACCTCATGAGTGAAAGACTTTTACCTGGCCATTTAGCGTTAAAACACTTGACACAAAATTTTATAATTACCCTGTCCTGGCCCTTGCAGTGTATTGCACTGGTGTAGGCAGAATGAATTTCAAGTCGATCGATCTAAAAGATTTTTTAATTGAATCGTGGTCTTTTCTGTTATTATTACAATTGTAATATGATGTATATTTAGCTTGATCCACTGAGAAAATTCAAGTTCATGGTCAAATCAATATAAACTACGTCTTTAGTACTTACAAATTATTTTCCAAACGACCTTGATCCAATAATGAATGAAGATGCTTGAAATTGGTCTATTATAGATGAATCTGAAGCAAGATCTGATTTAATCACCTTTAGCGCTTCCATCTAATTACTGGGTTTTTAGCGTTGGACTTAACTAACACTCAATTTTTTGTTTTTGGTACTCATGATTGAGCTACAGCCTAGTACTTAGTATTATTAATTATGTAGTCAACATTAAAAAACATTCTGAAGTAAAAAAATTGACACAAATTGTGTTTCTCTTTTAGGTAAAAGTAATTTATAAAACCCTCAAATTAATCAACTGATCAGTGAATAATCTATCGAACCAATTACCAAGCCTACGGTTTCAACTTTCAAGTCTGACACAACAAACTTCAAAGTATTTCTGATCACCATATGGGGTTGGTCAAAAGTCGCTAAAAAATGACCATTCGGAATAAATTTTGATCAAAACTTGACTCTTGAGAGGAGGAAATTTTTTAACTTATACGTGTCAACAGTCAAATTAATTTAAGGTGAAACTCCAATAACAAGTTACAAGTTGCAACATGTTAACAGTTACATGACCGCACGACAGTAGTCCTTCTCCCGATTCCCGGTGTTTTATGCTTTATCACAACTGTCTAGGCGTTTGGCTCCTACGGACCAGTAAGAGTGCTGATATTAAAAAAAAATAGGCTACACGTAGCATTTGTAGACTTGTAAAGTTGTAGTCGGATTCCTAGAGGCTACTACGTACTACAGGTGTTGGAGAAAGTGTCAAATTTCAGAAAACAAAATCTGGGGGGATCAATCATCACATTACCCCAGCATGTACTCCTATTCTTTAAAGTTTGAAGGAGGACAGGCTGTATCTACATTGTAAGTACTATTATGATACTATGTAGTGTTTAAATGGTTGAAACTTGAGACTCAAGAGCGCGGAGGAGGTGCTCCTGCCGTTGTGGATCACCAACTGTTTTCGAGATCTGATATGTACGGTGTACCGCGTTTTTTTTGTCTCGTAGTACGTAGTACGTACTCAGGACTGGATTCTGGCTAAAAAGGTTGAGAATCAAGATTCTGAAATTTGAATACATAATACATATTCAACAAAGTATGTAATTGATCTATGAAGTTCGAACTACCCTTTAATGCTATTTAATAAATGTACATTATCAATTGTCCAATACATCCTAACTATGGACCCTGTTAGTTACAGCACCATTGAACAGTTGAACTTTAAGTACGCAACATCTACTATTTAGAAATATACATATGTAGATTGTACTTTAATTTATAAAAACACCCACAAATTTGTCAAACTGACATGACCTTCACGGTTCACCCCATCTTCATCGTTAAGATTAGTGGACTCCATTTCTAAATGCAGATTTTAAACACAAGTATAAATACACGTATATCCCATCTATTGGAACCCAGTAATTTTTTCTTTTATACATCAATTAGTTTCCAAATAACTATCTAACATCCTATTAAAATCAACTCAGAAAATGTCAATCGCAACAAGAACAGCTTTAGTCACAGGTGCTGCCCAAGGTATTGGTCGTGCCATTGCCATTCAATTAGCCAGAGATGGTTACAATGTTGCCATTGCTGATTTACCATTCCAAGAATCAACTGCTGAAGGTACAAGATCAGAAATTGCAAAACTTGGTAAAGAATCATTATTTATTCCATTAGATTCATCTAAAAGAGACCAAGTTTTCAAAGCTGTTGATACCACTTATAAACAATTAGGTGGATTTAACACCATTGTTAACAATGCTGGTATTGCACAAATTTCAAAAATTGAAGATGTTACAGAAGAAGATTTAAATAAAATTAATTCAATTAACATTGGTGGTGTTTTATGGGGTATTCAAGCTGCTAGTTTGAAATTTAAAGAACTAAAACAACCAGGTAAAATTATTAATGCAGCATCAATTGCTGCTCATCAAGGTATGAGTGCATTAGGTTCTTATTCTGCATCAAAATTTGCTGTTAAAGGTTTGACTCAAGTTGCTGCTAAAGAACTTGCAGGTCATCAAATTACTGTTAATGGTTATTGTCCAGGTATTGTTTTAACTAAAATGTGGGACTTAATTGATGAAAAAATGGGTGAAATTCATGGACTTCCAAAAGGTGAAAGTTTAAAAAAATATATTGAAACTATTGCTTTAGGTAGAGGTCAACAACCACAAGATGTTGCTGATTTGGTTAGTTTCTTAGCTTCTCCAAAATCTGACTATATTACTGGACAATGTTACATCACTGATGGTGGTATGATCATGAATTGATTTCATTGATTTATAGCTTATGACTAGTTCAATATGATGCTTTAAAAATAACTGAACACATCTAAAAATTGTAGGCATGAAAAAATAAAATTATGATTATTGATCTAATTCTTCTTACAAAACAGTACGCGATTTTCTTCAAGCTACTACAAATAAAACTAATTATTGTGATGATAATAGTAATATTGTGTCTTTGACATTACTAATAATATAGTGTTCATTAAAATCATTAATTAATATATGCAATAAAAACAAATTATTGTGTTCGAGTCTTGGACCCTTATAATTTGTTTCTTAGGTATTGATTACTTAAAATCATTGAATTTGTTAAATTTGTTAAAATACAACAATTACAATTGTTAGGATGAGGTTCATTAAAACCATTTGTTCTAACTCTTTTATGACTTTTGTTATAATAATTAGAATTATTGTTTGAATATTTTAATAATAATTCTTCTTGTTGCAGATCATAATAACTTCTCTTGTCTAATTTTTGTTGATGAGCTAGCATTGAAATTGGATACAATTCTAAGATTGGAGAAATTGGAGAAATTGGTTGATCAAAATGATATGCTGAAGTGAATGCAGTTGTTGTTCTTGTTATTGTAGTAGTAGTAGTAGTAGTAGTAGTGATAGGAATTGTTGGGTTGATTGGGTGTGCCGGTAAATAAGTTAATGCAGGAATGATCATTGGAGAATGTAATAATTGATCATCTTTAACCAAGATGTTGTTTTTATAACTTATGGATAGTAAATCATAACAAAATGATTCATATTGGTCTTCTTTCAAAAAAACGTTATAGTTGATTTTCTTCAGTATGATAAGTTCGGTTCTTTTAATGAATTCTGCTGTCAATGGAGTCAAATTGGTCCAAGTTTTCAAAGTGTATGAAGAATCGTCATTTGTTTTGTTTGAGATCATCAAGCAAACAACAAGTATATTAAATAATTCATTAAGTGATTTATTTTTATCAACTGAGATTAATTGTACTCGACTTGAAGTTCGTAATGGCTTAATTTTATTTGCAGCTTTATGATATTGTAAATTGGTGGAATCATGTAAATTAAATAACGATGGTTTATTTTCAACAAGTAGGAAAAAATAGTAAAGAGCGTGGACTAATGACAGTGGGTTGAGCTTCGTGAGGTCTAATAGAGCATTCAAGTCTGTATAAAATTTGCTATTATTATCAAGAATCTGGCTGTTTAGTTGATTTTGGTTGTAGTAGATTGCATGGGCCAGTCTTACGACAGAGTTATTGCTGATGAATGAGTCCATCGTTTAATTCTATGTTTGAACTTTCTTTGGGAGCTTTGAAACACAGGTTGAAGAGAGGAAACCTTAAGTATAAATACCATCGTGAGGTGAAGCACCTAGCAGAGCTAGTTTCAACAACTGCCTCTACGGTTAAGACGTATAAATTATAATCAGCTTGCACTTAATTTGGCAAAAGCTGTGATTCTTTTTCTGTCCATCTATTGTTTTAGTAGAAGTCTCCTTGTCAAATGAAGCAATCTGCTGTGGTGTCCGCAGTAATACACAGTGCACGCCTAGCTGCTCAGCGAAGCTGTTGAAAACGTCATCTGGTGCTGGGATATTAGGTGTTTGAAATTATGTTAAGACTAAGATGAGAGTATAGTTGTGATGGTGCTGATGAGCTGTACAATATGGTGTGGTTTGTAAAGTTTCCACTCTGCTAGTTCTTGTAGTATTGAAGGAAAACAGTGTCTCTTGAGAACCACAGTGCCCACCTCAACCTGCAGCACGATACTTTCAGTCTGCTCAGAGGAATCCCCAATAGTTGCTCACGACTCACGAGTGACAAAGCTCTGAATTCCTCTAGCAAGCTGGTTTTAATGTTGTTTGTGGTGTTGTTTAGAGTAGCTTTGATGATGTGTTTGCTGTGGTAAACCTTGTTGCTACTCTTCCCTTATTCGTGTGCTTCATCAGCGGCTCTGGTTAGCAAACAGACTTTTCCAGATCTGTAACCTGTTGCTGCGCATTGTAATTTGCAAGTAGAGTGGGTTTTGAACATTTCGTACTAAATTCTAATTTCTAATTTCTGGCAGCTGTCACACTTTGGTTTTGTTGCAAGTTGTAACTTGTAACTTGTAACTTGAAATTTTAGCTTCTAAGTTCTGGCTCTCTGACGAGTCTCGACTCTCTGACTCTCTAATTAGTACTTACTAGTACTGAGTCTGACCATCTACAAATTACAAAATTCCAGCAGAGAGAATATAATAGTACAGAGATATGTAAACAGTAATAACAGTTCATAATTACCGTGTGTTTCCAGGTGCCCCTTATTCAAAATTTGGTGCAAGCTTCACGCTTTTAGACCCAACTTTCAAATTTTATTTCACAATATCAGCAGCTTCAAAGTTCAAGCTCGCAAAAATCTGTAATTAATTTTGAATACTACATAAATAACACCAAGGTCCAAGAACCAAGACGTTATTAAAAACAAGGAAAAATGTTTTCTGCCCTCAAGTCATGGCCCACCCCCTTTATGGGTTGTTCTTTTCACGTATAATGTAAATCCATTATAATAAACCTCAGCTCATCCACAACTACCGTGAAATCTGTCCTGTTACCTGGTACGAAAATGTACATTGATGATTAGAATTTAGTTCCAGAATTCGACTACACCTTTGGCAGCTGGCAGCTGGCTAAACTAAGCAATTATTGCTGATTGATGAAAAACTTTCCGTACATATTTCTTGTTTCATAATTCATAACTCCAATGTACAATATATGGTTTCGATTATCAGTTTCAAGTATTTTCAGCACAACCATTACAGCCCTTTCTGCAGAATTTCAAACTTTCTTCCTAATTAATTAATTTCTAAACTTTCTTAACATCTCTTACTACGCTGAAAATTACATGAGCTTTCAAATTCCATCAAGAGTCAAAATTTGGTTGCTGTTACATAAACTAATTTGATCTCGGAACTCTTCTGTTCAGTTCTTTCTATACTTCTTCCATTTTTTGATTCTTCTTCCTAAATCCATTATCCCCATCTAGTCCATTAAACAAAAATATAAAATACATATCATGTTTTAAATAAATGGCTAATCTTAGACTTTGAGACTCTTGGACTCTTAGAATGAGTGCTACTCGAACTACAAACAAATTACAAAAATATTTATATGTTTTAAATTACCTAGGTTTGAGCCTGGGACAATCCTTCTAAATATGACTGCTAGTTACAACTTATAACTAGGTTCTTGCTAGTAGACTCGTAGAGCTACGTCTTATAAGCTTCAGGGTAATAATGGCCGGCCAGCTTGAGTGATATAATTTTTAACTTCTTCTTATCAAGTTTCAACTACTACAAGGCCCAGGTCTGCAGCAGTTTTTTTTTTTTTTTTTTTTTTTTTTTTTTTCGATAATATTGGGATTTAATAGCTCCTTCATAATCAGTTGACAGTTACGACTTAGTATTTACCGCTTAGAAAGTTAGAACTTAGAACTAGTCATAACTTACAATCTCGAACTGATCATTTACATTGAAATGAAACTATCCAATCTTGAAACATATGAAAATGCATGATTATTAGAAGCCATTCACTGAAATCACTAGTTTTCACTGTTCAGACACCATGATTTAGGAGTTTAGGAATTTTTCATAAATGATCAGTACAGTCTTACTACTTACAAGTTACAACTTAAATAACTCGAAAAAAATCATCATGTAATTACCATTTTCACTCAACAAAGAATTGAAATTATGTTTTTCTTGTTATAAAGAACTTTTGAAAAAAACATCATTAAACATTAAAACTACTTGGGTCACATAAACTATGTTCATCTTTTCACTAGACTCTTAATTATTTATATTATACAATATGTAGATGAAAATTTTATAGAGAATGTACATGACACGTAACACAGGATTTGGAATGACAATTCTCCAACCTACTAGTATGAACTTAATTAAAATGATGTTGATTTGATTGATTTGTTAACCACTAGTTCTAACTTCTATTAACTAATCATTTTAGATCTTGACGGACAGTGGCCCACTGGCCGACTCGTAATTCTGCCTTGCATCACCAATTTTTTTTTTTTTTTTTGATTATTTAATTATCTACAAATAATTTGATTCAAATGTCGAAGTGCAAGATCAAAAAGGCTTGAATCTGTACCATTATCATGTAATATGTATATATCATCAATCATTATAACTTTTATAGAAACATGAAATAATTAAATAAATAAACAAATAAATAAATAAATAATTAAATAAATATCACAAAAGCACGAAACCTTATAACCACTTTATAATTTAGATTTAATTTCTTGTTTAATTAACATTTCATAAATTTCATCAGCAGCTTCATTTAAATAATATTTAAAAACAGAAGATGAATTTCCAGAAGATTTTCTGGTACAAATATTGATTTGTAAACTATCGTTTTGAATTTGATAAGCTAAACCCCAACCAAGTGGATGAACTTCAGACCAACCCCAAGCATCATGAAATTCTGAAGAAATTTGTGAAGTTGAAATCAACCAAGTTTGAGAATAATTTTTCAATGGATTTTTAAGGAAATCATGAGGTTCCTCATCTGGATTTAATTGGAATTGTAAACCTAATAAATGACGATCAACGCCTAATCCATTAACCGCATCTTTTGTATAATTCATATGAGACTTAATTGCTTCATTGAATAATTTAATTTTATCAGAATTTGACAACTCATTATCAGTTTTATGAAAATTAACAATGAATTTACAACTTTCTTCACTAACCGATCTTGTTGCTTCTGTACGTCCTTTAAAGAATTTTCTCGTTGAAGTTGCTTCATAAGTTGGTAAAAATGTCCCTGACATTTTATGAAAAGCTAATTGCATAATCATTTGAACAAAAGCATCTGGTGAATATTTAAAATTTTTGATAATTTTCTTACCATATCTTTGATAGCTCCAAACTGCAACATCATGGTTATCCAACTCTTTAAATAACTTAGAATGTGCTTCCACAATTGCAGATTTAGTTTCTTGTTGAATTAACCATTTTAATACATCAACCTCTTCATTGACATGATGATCATTAACTAACAAAGATTTAACAAATTCTTCAGGATCCAATTTTCTAATGTTTTTATTGATGAATTCATTTAATGACAAAGTTGCAGTACCATCCATTTTAGAATGTTCACCAATAAATCCAGAATAACCATTTTTACCGATGAAGAATTGAACAGGTTTATCCCAAAATCTATTTAACCCATTTCCATGCCAACAAAAATGAGCTCTATCTTCTAAAGTCACTGGAGAATCATCTTCTAAAACCACTATGAATCCAGATTTATGAACTTCATCAATATTTGATTTATTAATTGGAATTTTAATTAATTCATTGTATTTATCAAACCATTCATCTCTTGGTAATGAAGTTAATACACCAATCGAAGGACCTTTCAAACCAGATTGACTAATGTTGAACAATTGTTTGTAAATTACAGAAGTTGGTAATCTTTGCTCTTTTTCATCATGAGTTTTAAGTTTATAAAAATTCCCGTTTTTAATAACAATAATAAATCCTTGTGGTTCATAAACAATTGAAGAGTCTTGACCTTTTTCCAATGGAATTCTTGAACCATTAAATAAAAATTTAAAAGATTCCATACAAAATGGAGAATCTTTAACAACTTCAGGTGGTAAAGTTTCATTTGACACTAAATCTTGGAAATTAACAGCTTGTTCAATAATTGCAGTTGCTTTAAATAATTGATTACGACCAATTCTGTTTTTCAAATCTTTATGACCATAAAAATATGATACATATGGAACCACAGGATCGTTATAAGTTAAATATGCCCAATCATCCCAATAATTAGATAACCAATTTCTTTCATTTGCAGCTTTTGTAAGTAATCTTTTATGAAGAGTTGCACCTTGAGTTTGGAAAAAATCGGTTATTAAAGCTTCTTGTTCTTTATACTCATCTTGAGATTTAACAAAAGGTTTGATTGATTTCAAATATTTGGCAATTGTTTGATCAATTGTGGGAACAGGTAAAGAAGGTAAAGATGCCTGGAATTTATAAGTCTGTTTTGCTTGTGTTGATAAAGCGCGAGTCATTCTGAACATTGTACAGACTTAGCGCAGATAGGATTGCGGTGTTGTTTATATATTGTAGAAGTGAATTTTTTTGGAAAGACAGCGGTCACAGAGTCTCAGTAGTTTATTATATACTTTTCAGCTAGACAGTTTGTATGGGGTTGAATGGGAAAATCACAGTGACCTTGTTCTTGTTTTTAAGTGTTTCGGCTGGCCGCTGGGCTAACAGGCGAAAGTTCTTGTTGTGTCACTTGCAAACTTCAAACTTCAAAGAAAAGGTCATGCAGAAGTTTGACCGGAAGTTTTTCCAAAACCGGAGGATTCGAGATTTGATGCTCGCAAGTCGTGTTAGTAATCACTTACCTTTTCTCAGAATCTCGAAACAAGTCAAGTTCAAAAATATCAACATGGCACTGTGCAGTGTGCACATATTAAAATTGTATCAACTATTTTATACATGTTTGTAGTTCAGCACTATCAAGCAGGTTTTGCAATGGAAATGATGGATGCTGATATTTTGCTTCAAAAATCGTCTCAAATCACAACCCAATCAACACTTCAAACATTAAACCACTCTCAAACATGTTGAAAACTACATCAATTTCTGAACAGGAAATGCAAACTTTTTTAGCAAATCACACAACAACTCCCAGTGGCTCGCCGCTCGATGTTCAAACTGCTTAAACCCACGCACACGCACTTTTCCCATTCTTTCAGGTCTTCATCTTGTCCACTCGAAACAAAGAAATCTATTTTTTCACAATCCTATGGAAATCTTCAACTTTACATGTTTCTATAGATATTTCAAGAATCAACCTAACCTCAAGAATTCAGCACTTGCGCAGTTCAAACTTCACAGTGCACACAATCATCATTAATTTAATGTCAAGCTCAGCAATATCAACCATTAAAAGACGGTCCCCTAAAAAAACAACCACCCATAGAAACGAGTTTGATGATCATTTCCATATTTATAACAGGAATAAATTGAACGACATCCCATTGAATCAAATCAATAATTATTTGAGATCAAATTTGATCGATCATAAACATACATTTGGATTGCAATTTTCACCATCATTCATATCGAAAAATAAAAATGATAATTTGAATGGTAACCCAAATTTACCAGCATCAAATCCTATTATTTCTACCGCCCTCAAAAAAGATACAAGTCTTCCCAATACCTTGAATGAACAACAAATTTCACCAAATTATCCATCTTTAACCCCAAGTTTCACCACTTATGAAATTGATAGATTATTAGCCATTAGACTTCTTTATGATTTATTTGAATTTGATAATGATAACACACAATTCATATCCAAGACAATGATTTATAATTTTTTCAAGACTCAGTATAAAAAAATTTATGGAGAATTATGTTCATTAAATACTGCAACATTTGGTAAATTAATTAAAACATGTTTTCCTCATATCGTTACTCATAGAATTGGAGCTAAAACTCAATCAAGATATTGTTTCAATGGATTAAAATTTAAAGAGCATTATATTGAAGATGTTAGTAAGAATGTTGATAAATATTATGAACTAAATGATTTAGTATTAAATGGTTTAAACAGTTATGATACAAATGTTGATGTTAAAAATTTTTGGTTAAGAAAAATCAATCAATGTAATATATTGATAATGAATTTAGAAGGTCTTGTTAATCTTGAAAGTTTGAACCAAATGGTCTATGTGTGGGAAGAAGTAATTAACAATAATTTGAATGAAGTTAGAAATGTTGTAACGCCAACTTTTCTTTTAGAAGATGCAGTTAGAGATTTCAAGAGTCTTTTGGAAGATTCTGGTAATTTTAAAGTTTCAGAGTTTAATATAGGAAATAAAGATGAAACGGATAGTTTCAAAAAAAGAATACAATCATTCGTTTCATTACAAGCATCAGATTTGAAAGATTTAAAATTTGAGCCAAAATTTAATTTAAAATTTAAGATTTTGAATTTTGTTACAAAAATTATAATTAAAAATGAAAGAATAATTTCAGAGTTATATTTAACTTTAAATTATTTATCAACTTATTTATTAAAAAAAGTATTCAGTTTGAAAAATAATTTTTTTGCTACTTTTTGGATCTTAAATTGTTCAATTTTACAATTATCACAAATTTTCATTGAATTGAAAAATTTAAAAAATTTAATTCCCTAATCTATGGCCTTTACCTTTGAAAGTTGATCCAGACCAGAATGAACTACCTGTAGCTTGAGAACTAGATGATGAAGTTTCTGTTTTGTTGTTCAATGTATTGATGTTATTTGATTTATCGAATCTTTTAGTATCTGTACCTAACAATTGTTTTAGCCAATTTGGTGCTTTTAAATATCCTTCATTGAAAAATTCTTTTGAATTAATTGTTCCAACTTTATTGATTTTTTTAGTATTATTGATTTGATGAGGGAAAAAATAATAATATAAAGGGCCTAAAGATTTTGATTCAAAACATGAATAAATATAAGCACTAATCATTCCAATGAAAACACTCAAGAATGAATCTAATCCATCTAATAACATTCTGAAACCTAATGTGACAATAGGTAATAAACTTGCTTTAATTGGTAAGAAATAAATGTTAACTTTTTGATCTTTATTTGATCTTGCCCAAGTATAAGTTAATGCACCAATTAATGATTGATTTAAAAACCATGATTTATTGAAAAAATTCAGTACCCAAATGATTGGTAAAATGACAACAAAATAATAAGAATAATCTGCAACATTGTTATAAAATTTATCAGTTTCAATACCTCGACTATAAGAATAAAGCATATAAATATCCATTAAACCTTGCATTGGTTGAGGATTGGTAACTAAGAATCCGGTAAATAATCTCCATATCTGTGGTTTAAATCTTATAATTGTATACCAGTCGCAGATAATAGAAGACAATGAAACAATGTTTAAAGAATTGAGGAACTTTGTTGTTAAAGTTGATATGGTTATGATTCTTGTTATCTTTGGAATGGATTTGATAAATCTGAAATGTTAGAGTTAATAGGACATTAATGGATGTAACAGGGGTTTCACTCACTGTGATAGGTCTGACATGATGTGGTTTCTTTGTATGTGTGTTTTATTAGAAATGAATGGATAGTAATAATAATATTAATAGGAAAAATTAAATAATTAAACCCGAATTTGAAATTTGGCCCTCTTTCTCTAACTTTCCAAATTTCATTACATAATTCAGAACTAAAAGTTGTCATTAATTAGTAATCTGATTATATCATTGATTATACTATAATATTTTTCAAGAAATGAAAAGGTTTCTGTTTCGATATTTACAGCTAGTAAGTAACTAAAGTTACAACTTACTAATACTATCTCAAATATGGAGATTTGTGTCCTCAAAAAAAATTTCGAGTTGCAACTTGCACATGTCAAAAAATGATGGAAATTTGATAATTTCAGAGTCAATAAATCGACGGTTTTAAAATTTGAGAGAGTCAACTTTCAAGAGTGGACACTGGACACTTTGTAAGACGACAGCCAACGTGTTCTGCAACCATCTTATTTCTACTACTTTCGAAACAACAACTAATTTCTATAATTCCAGTGCAAATAGCAAATATATTCCAATTTCCTGCTCAATCTCGTCTGTACCTTAAACGGTTGATTATCTTCAATTGCTTAATTCAATTGAATTTTTGATAAGCCGTTTCAACTTTCTATGTTAACAGTTAAATATTGAAAAATAAACTCCAGCATGTGAAATTTGACTTTCACATGCACTCAACACTCTTGAAAACGGGACAAGATCACAAGTGAAAACAGAGAGCTTTCAACTGTCTAGACTTCTTGTTTCTCATGTGTCACTACAACAATCAACCTGTCAGCTGGTAAGAAACCGTACCCAAAAAGTTCGAACAGGATTCAGATAACTTTTTGCCTGTACTGTGCAGCTGGCATTTTCTGACACAAAATTATTGCTAGAACAGTCAACTTACACGTTTTCAATCCTGAATTTTTTCAAAGTTTCTTATGCAGCTCATCAAGACAAAGAACTAAAACTACTGGCCATTAAAGATGCGGCATAGCGCACTTACTACTACCAGTGCTGTCCAAAAGCATCCTCGACTTATCTTATGTTCGCTGCGGTTGTTTCCCTATGGGTTTCCAGAGATGCAAAACACATATAACAAACAATTTACAACCATCCACGTTCGAAAACCTTCGATGTGTCTATACCACTTGTAGGATTTTTATTCCCAATGGATCTACTTATGCAAGAATTAGGATGATTCCAAAAATATATAAACCTCCTTGCACCCTCTTCTTTAAGGATCACATTATATACATAGCTTTCATATTCTCCTTTAGTCAATAATAACGGTTTCTCTTGTGCTTTTATAAGTAATAAAGCTAATATCAATTTATAACTACCATCTTTCAAGTTCCAAGAAGTCAAGAGAAAAAGAAAAGAAAATGACTGCTGATACAAGAAACGTTATTTTCAGAGATTTACCAAAATCTTTTTCAGATTTTGCCACTGGTTGGATCCCAAAATCAAGAAATGAAATCACTTTTGGTAGTCAAAATGATTATCAACAAGAAACTCAACAACAATATGAAGAAAGAATGATTGCTGCCAATAAAATTGGTAAATTTAAAAAATATATGCCAATTATCACCACTGGTGCTGGGTTATTTTCTGATGGTTATATCAACAATTCAATTGGTACTGCTTCAACTTGTCTTTCATTAATGTACCCAAAAGAGTATGCTCAATCAAATGCCATAAGAAATGTTTCCTCAATTGCCTTCGTTGGTACTGTTGTTGGTCAATTAACTTTTGGTTACATTTCTGATTATCATTCAAGAAAAACAGCAATGATTATTGGTACTGTTATTTTAATTGTTTTTTCAATTTTATGTTCTGGTGCTTGGGGTTATCATGGTTCTGTTGGTGGTTTATTAGCTGCTTTAACTGCTTATAGATTCTTCCTAGGTATTGGTATTGGTTCTGAATATCCAGCTGGTTCAACTGCTTGTGCTGAGGCTTCTGCTTTATTACCACCAGGTAAAAGAAATAGATGGTTTGCTTGGTTTACTAATTTCATGATTGATTCTGGTTTTGTTATTTCTTCATTTGTTCCAATGGTGCTATTATGGATTTGTAAACCAAATCATTTAAATCCAGTTTGGAGAGTTACTTTAGGTATTGGTGCCATCCCACCAATTTCATTATTCTTTTTACGTTTATACTATGAAGAAGGAGAACAATTTCAAAAAACTAGATTTAAAAATGTTAGAGTTCCATATTTGGCTGTTATTAAATTTTACTGGTTTAGATTATTGATCGTTTCTATTATTTGGTTTATTTATGATTTTTCTGCTTATGCTTTTGGTTTATTTTCTTCCCCAATTTTAGCTTTATTATTTGATTCATCTGATTTATATAAAGTTTTTGGTTGGAATGTTGTTTTCAATTTATTTTATATTCCAGGTGCTTTCTTAGGTGCTTTAGCTGCTGACTATCTTGGACCAAGAATTACTTTAGTTGTTGGTATCACTTTACAATCTATTGTTGGCTATATTATGGCTGCAACTTTTGATTCTTTAAGTAAACATATTGCTGGTTTTGTTGTGGCCTTTGGTATTTTCATGACTTTAGGTGAATTTGGTCCAGGTGATAACATTGGTTTATTAGCTTCTAAAACCTCTGGTACTGCTATTAGAGGTCAATATTACGGTATTGCTGCAGCCATTGGTAAAGTTGGTGCCTTTATCGGTACTTATTGTTTCACTCCATTGACTCGAAAACATGGTTTGAAATCTGCTTGGTGGTTAGGTTCATCATTAGGTTTATTTGCTGCTTTCTTAGCTTTATTCTTCTTACCACCTGTTGATCAAGCTGCTATGCAAAATGAAGATGAAAGATTCTTAGAATATTTAAAATCAACTGGATTTGATATTTCTTTA